>PVJD01011514.1:0-39830 GCA_004026545.1 Mormoops blainvillei
TTTCTTTTAACCAACAGTTTCACTTCCTGATTCATCTGTTGGGAAGCTCTTAATAACTGTTTTAGTATGAAAAGTAATTGCCTTTCACAATAATATCTCCATCTATAATAGTGGGTTTTTGTATTTCTGCTTGAAGTTCTATCAGTTTTTGCCTTATATGTTTTGACTGCCTATTGTGTGGAACAATGACACTGAGATTATGTTTTCTTGGAGAATTGACCTTCTTATCATTACATAAGACCCATTTTTACTGCTGATAATTTTCCTACTTTCAAAGTTTATTTTATCTGAAATTAACATAGATACCCAGATTTCTTTTGATTTGCTTGCATGGCCGACTTCATTCCTTTACCTTTCTCCATCCTTTTACTTTCTAAGAAACGACATTTTCCTGTATTGCGGTAAAATATAAATAACATAAAATTTACCATTTTAAACTGTTTAAGTGTCTATTTAAATTATATTAAGTGCCTTCATTTTGGGGGGCAACGTTCACCATCATCCATCACCAGAACTTTTTTCATTTTGCAAAACTGAAACTCTATACCCATTAAACAATAACTCCTCACCTCACCCCTTGGCAATCACCATTGTACTTTCTGTATCTCTGAATTTGACTATTCTAGATACCTCATGTATGTGGCATCATACAGTATTTACCTGTTTGTGACTGGCTTACTTCAGTTAGCATTATGTCCTCAATATTTTTATCCACGTGGTAGCATATTTCAGAATTTCCACCCTTCTCTTTCTCTCTCCTTTTTTTAAAAATAAAAGTCCACGTTTATGAGCTATATCATTTTCCTTCTCTCTAAAGAACCCTTTATAACATTTCTGGCAGGGCATGTCTGCTGGTTACGAAGTCCCCCAGTTTTTGTTTTTCTGAGAAAATCTATTTACTTTTTGAAGAGTAATTTCACTGCATACAGAATTCTAGTAATTTTTTTTTCCCTTTCTATACTTTGTTCTCTTCTTGCTTAGTTTCTGACCAAGAAAAAACAAAAACAAAAACAAAACAAAACAAAACAACCCAATGTAATTCTTATTCTTGTTCCTCTATGGGTAAGATTTCTCCCCACACCCCTCCCCTCAGCTTTTTTCCTCAAGATTTTCTCTGGTCTTTGGTTTTTCACAGTTTGAGTACATTATCTCTAGGTGTTGATTATTTGGTACGTATCCTACTTCTTTTCTGTTATTCCTGGATGTGTGATTTGGTGCTGTCATTCACTCTGGGATATTCTCAGCCATTATTATTTCAAATTTTTCTCCTTTCTCCCATCTCTTTCTTATATTCCCATTACACACATATTACACCTCTTACAATTGTCCTTTTGTCCCATTTCTTTCCATTCTCTTTTCTCTTTGCCTTTCAGTTTTTATTTTTAGCACTTCTTTTTGTTCCTTTGTTAGAGTTCCCATCTTTCTCCTATCATTACCCATCTGTTTTGTATGTATCTATCTAGTCTTTCTGTCAGAGCCCTTAACATATGAATTATAGTTATTTCAAATTCCTATTTGATAATTCCAAAATTTGTGTCACACCTGAGTCTGGCTATGATGATTGCTTTGCCTCTTCAGACTGAGTATTTTGTTGCCTTTAGCATGCCTTATAATTTTTTTATGGAAGGCTAGATATAATGTTTGTGATGATAGAATCTGAGCCAGTCAGGTTTTAGTTGAGATTTTGTGTTAATATGACTCGAATCTGGGCTATGTTTAATGTTTGCTGTAGCTATAGGTGCCAGAGACTTCAATTTCCTCATTTTATTTTTCCTCTCCTCTGTTGCATTTGGGTTTCCCTAAGAACTGCATCTTAAATAGAGTCTGTGTCTTTCTGCTCCCCCAGTAGTAATCTACTTGCATTACACTGGAGTCTGTTGCTGTGGTGGTAAGTGTACTAGGGTGAAAAATGTTCCCCCAAAATTCATGCTCACCCAAAACCTCAGAATGGTGACCTCATTTGGAAACAGGGTCTTTGCAGATGTAATTAGTTATGTTAACAAGGTCATCCTGGATTAGGAATACACAAAGAAATAAGGCCATATGATGATGGAGAAATTGGAGAGAAGCAACTACAAGCCAAGGAATGCCAAGGATTGCCTGCAAACACCTAGGAACTTCCTGGTTTCTAGGAACTAGGAAGAGGTGAGGAAGGATTCTTCTGTAAGGCCTTCTGAGAGAGCGTGGCCATCCCAACATCTTGATTTTGGACTTCTAGCCTCCAAAACTATAAGACAGTAAACTTTTGTCATTTCAGCCCCATGGTTTGTGGTACTATGTTACAGCAGCTAGGGGAAACTAATACAGTAAGGTAATAGGGAAGGGAACTTCTTTAATGTTATCATTAAATCTCAGTGGGCCTAAGACCTTGGGCCTGACCTTCAGAAGCACTTCTTAGCCTGTTTCTCCCCTTATGTGAGACTGGAAGTCTGGAGGTAGCAGGAGCTATCTCACCGCCCTTCCCCCCAGATAGACAAGGCTCTGGTGAAGCAGTTTCCCTTGTGGCTGGGCTTTCAAAATGATTATGTTTCCCCTGAGCGTATTTTAATATGGTGATTTTCTCCTCTCATTCCCTATGGAGATTTCCCCCCCACCTTCTAGTGATAAACTGGTGCAGTTTCTGGAGGTCAGCTCCAGGAACGTGTGGGGCTGGCCTAAGACTGGAACCCCTGGATTTTTAAAATCCCAAGCCTTCAGCAATTCATCAAACTGTTTAACTTCCTACCCACTGCTGCTCCAATGGCACTTTGGTTCCTGGTACGTTGTGATTCTGTCTTCCTAACTCTCCAGATTTCAGGGCGATGGTTTGCCTTGTGACCTCAGGTCACCAATGGATCTAAGAAAGGTTGTTGATTTTCAGATTGTTCAGTGTTTTTCTTGCGAGGATAGAAGGAACAACTTCCAAACCCTTTACATATAGGAGCTCTCTCAGTGTAGCTTTTTGTTTTTCAGAACTATATGTAGTTTTGTGATTCAATCTCCCTATTAATTCTATCTTTTTTTTTTTCTATTATAAAGGCATTGGTTTCTCTCTGCTGAAGACTATAGGAAAAAGACATGGACTAACAAAAATGGGAAACATGGAAAAGCTACAAAAGCCCAGGATCTCATAAAATCTCCCAGATCAATGACTTTCTGGTCTGTGATTCTAAGTTCCCTTCTAGACATTTCTTTAAGTCCTACTAACATCTCCTGTAGCTGACCTTGGCAGATGGTGGTCTCGCCTCTTACTGTGCTGCCAAGCATTTCTCATCTTGTCCTTCCTAAAATTGTTTCTCATGTTTTCTTGTCTTGTTGTTACTTTGTAAACAGTTTGAGATCCGATGTTCAGCCTTCTCTGTCCTTGAGAGCAGCCTGCCGTCTTGCAAAAGGCAGTCTGTGATGAGGACTCTGGGAAAAAAGACCATGAGATGAATTGGGTTCTTGCCCCCACTTCTTGTCTCATAAGCCCAAGAATGTGCCCATGTGTCCATCCTGTGAGCCACTCACCCACGTATCCATCCTGGTGTCCATCCTGTGAGCCATGCACCCACATGCCCATCCTGGCTATGAAAGGGACAGACAACCCTTGGGAAGAGCCTTTCTGAATCTGATGGCTAGAAATTTGCCCCACCCATCAATGCATGTTCATTGCAGAGAACTTGGGAAATACAGGTAAGCATGAAGAGAAAAATAATAATGATCCATAGTCCCATAAGCACTATTTTGGTACAATTCTTGTGGCCTTTTTACTAGGCAGTGCTAATGCTCAAGGGGGAAGATAAAGAACTCTCTAAGAATCAACAAAATTGAAGATTACTGTTGCTGCAATTGTTATATATGTATACAAAAAGATGTAACACAGTGGTTTAGGAATATGGCAGGGCAGGAACATAGCCTTTTGGTCAAATGTGTCTGGGCTCAAATCTGTCACTTAATGGGTGACCTTGGGCAAGTTGTTTCTCTGTATTTCAGTTTTCTCTTCTGCAAAGTGAGGCTAATACTGTCTATTGGCTAGGGTGGTTGAGAGGAACTAAATGATCTGGGGTACATAAAGCACTTACCACTGTTCTGGGAACAAAGTCAAAGGAGCAGTTGGAGGGAAAGGAAGGGGAGGAGAAAGAAGTGGTGACCACATGTACATGTATGTACCATTGTACTTCCTGTGGAAGATTTGTTGCTGTTTTAAATGTGACAATTAAAAACTCAGGTTTCAGCTTATCTTCACAGAAGAATGCCAGTTAATAAGTATGAAAGGACTGCTAGAATTGGATAGGCATCATTTTTCAAAGACCCCCGGCCCCCAAAAATAACTGATTCAATAATCATCAATGGATGCTTAACACATGGCTGAAAGGATGTTGGATATAGGATATTTGCACAGTATCAAAGCATCACTTTGAAGATAATGTATTAATTACACTGGAGATATCTGTCAGGCGTCACAGTAACTAAATGATCAAAATTCAATTAATAAATAATAGGACAAACTAACATTATACAATATTATCTCAGCAGTATCTTTACTAAAAAATAGTTAATCCAATTTATATCATGAGGAAGTAATTATGTAAATAGAGATGGAGGAATAGTCCATAAGACTCTTTAAACATGTCAGTCATAAAAGACCAAAAAGATAAAAATATATTAAAGAGTTAAAACGTGAACCTTGATTAGATGTGGGATAATAATTTTTTACAAAAGGATATAAAGACATTTTGGAGACAATTGGGGCAATTTGAATAAGGACTGTCTATTAGATAATATGTCTGTGTTAAATTCTTTTGGTGAGAAGATGGTATTGTGGTTACATAAGAGAAGGCCCTTCTTTTCATAGATGCAGGTGAAGTATTTAGGACTGAAAGTGACCTTATGTCTGCAACTTACTTTCAAATGAATATATTATATTCAAATATTAAAAAAAGATTATATTCGGTAAAGGGTGAAAGGGTATTGTCAACCTTTCTACCACAGTACCACAGTTTGGTACAACTTTTAAGTACCACAGTTTGGTACTTAAAGAAATAAAAAGTCAGGCACAAAACCCCATGAATGTATGCTAGGAGAAATCTTCCCACTGGTATAAGTATTGTGATTCCCTCTTAAGAAGAATTAGAGAGACTGTGGCTTAAAGACATTGGCATGATTTTTTTCTATCTTCATTTTACTGCATGTCTCCTTTTGGACATCTGGTCTACCAAGGGAAATGTAATCATTCTCTACCCTTGAATTGTATTTGGTTTTGTTTTACAGTTCTAAGAAAATTTTCATTGAGCTGATATTTAGTGATACTACTAATGTGCTACTAAATTTAGACACTGGGACTGTCTTGAATAAGCTCAAGAGAAAGTGCAGTGAGAAAGAGCCTGTGTTTAGGTTGTGGAAATTTCACAATTATATAAGGAGAGCAAGGAGTCTGTGTGAAAGCCACTTTCTTTCCTAAGAAACGTCTGATCCGTTGTCACATATGCCATAACAAGAACTCAGATCTGTTGTCACATCAAGGAAATAGGAAGTTAAGGTTATTTTCACTGGAGGATCCCTGAAGAAATAACATGTAATCATGAGACAACTAACACTGTAGTGTGGTTCTTGTTGTCTTAACCTCACTAGTGGACTGTGAATTACTCTTTCCTTTGACATTCAAAGCAGATGGAGATCATCATTTCACAGAAAGGATGAATAAGTTGTGATGCCAGCTCTTGATGAGAGAGGAAATCACTGTTACTCAGTAAATGTGTCAGAATAGTAGAGGGGAGTTCAAAAGATAAATCTGTCCCTAAAAGCAATTGCATCAGGGGATAATGCATAAATTTCTTTTCACCTACCAGTCCCAGCTGTTTGATTCTGATTGCCTAGAGGGCTATGCTAAGAAGGATTGCTGGCTCAGGGAGAAAGAGTACAGTGATTGATCAGTGATGTCTCTGTTAGGATTTTTTGAAGGAGTATAATGGCATGCATACCACATTTGCCATTTTTTAATTTCCAACACAAACTAAGCTGGATACTTAAAAAACACTAAAGCGTTCTAAAAACCATTTATTAAAATAATGATCATAATAATAGCTTAATAGCTATTGGGCCAGACATTAATTTAAGTGCTTTATATGTATTAACTTATTTAACACTCACAACAGCTTGGTGAGGTAAATACTATTATTGTCATCCCCATGTTACAAAGAAGAAATTGAAGTCTTCAGGTGTTTGTTCACTCTCAAGATGGCCTTTTCTGGCTATCTGTATTTCAGTTTTCATCCCTGTCCCTTCCACTCCCAATCTCCCTCCCCTGCTTGAATTTTCTCCTTGTTTATTGTCTGTCTCTTCCCACTAGAATGTAAGTTTCTGAAGATAAGGATTTTTGTTTACTTGGTTCACTGTACTATTTCTAACAACTTTCCTATGTCACTGCTTGGCACTGAATTGGTGCTCAAAAAATCCTTGTGTATGTAAGAATGAGGCTTAGAGTGTGCCCTGGCCAGTGTGGCTCTGTTAGTTGGAGCTTCCTCCCATACACCAAAAGGTTGTGGGTTCAAACCCTGGTTGGAGCATGTATGGGAGGCAACCAATCGATCTCTCTCTCTCTCTCTCTCTCTGTCTCTCCTCCTTCCCCTCTCCCTAAAAGCAATAAATGTATATATTTTTTAGATGAGGCTTAGAGGAGCCTTACCAAAGGTGACACAGCTACTTGGAGGCAGAAAGATGGGTATGGAGGAATCTCCGGGTTGTCTGTCTGTTAGGAAACTGAAAGGATATCAAAGCCCAAGAAGCTACAGAGAATCTGAGGTGTACAGACTTCAAGAACAAAATGGAAAAATAACAGCTGGTCTTGAAGCCAGAGAAGCTTCCAAACTGACAGTGTAGGTACAACTTGTGAAAGAGGTGCTGGGTCATTGTGGCTGCTGGGATGGAGACAAAGGACCACAGTCTGCCTCCCAGAGGGTGTCCAGAGCTACAGCCACACCCTTTCTCTGAAAGGATTTTTTTGTCTCAGGAACAAATAGGATGGGAGATGTTGTCTGTGCACACAAACTACCGGGAGGCTTCTGCCAATGATGTGGAAACGAGAGAAATTAGACTTGCCTGAGAGCTAATCTTTAAAATCAACAGTTAATGAACCTGAAGAGAGTTAAACCAAGTCCCCTTCCAGAGACACAATGGCTTCCTGGTCAGATCAAGGGCTTAGTCATTGGGGAAACACTAGAAAAGGACCATCAGGGACCCAGTGCTACTGTCTGTCAGGGGTTAGTGTTGGGGGAAGCAGTCCCGCGGATGCATGCAGCCTACCGGGTGCTGGGGGCAGCTCTTGTGGACACAACTGTGGGGCTGTGAAACATTCAAGTCTCGGAACTTGCTCAGAACTTACCTTCTGATTATGGTTTGGCTTCTTGGTATATCAGCTCAAGAGAGATTAATTCCTTTTGATCAGAAGCTAGCTGGCCACTGGCCTTGGATGCTGTGGTTCTCAGAATGAGCTTGGCTAACATGAGCTCACTCTGGGAGACCCTTCCATCGGATCTCTGAGCCTCCAAGACCTAGGACTGGCCCTGGGAATCCCCAAGGGCAGGTGGTTCCAGCAGATCGGGGGACTGCCAGCGCTCTCTTTCTGGTGGAACGTCAATTCATACTTATCATACTCATGGTCTGTGTATCCTGGGTATTTCCAGCCTCTACAACCTCCTGGCTGATCCTGTCTTTTCATGCCATCATTACAATCCCAGGATGCAAGAGTGCAGACTTTGCCAGGTTCTCTTCCCCTGATAGTGTCTGGGAAGCTATATTAGTTTTCTGTGGCCCCTATAGCAAATGACCACCTATTCGGTTGCTTAAAATAACACACGTTTATTCTCTAGCTCTGTAGGTTAGAACTCCAACACCAGTCTCATTGGGCTAAAGTCAAGATGTCTGTAGGGCTGCATTCCTCCTGGAGGTTCCAGGGAAGATCCTGTTTCTGTGCTTTTTCCAACTTCCAGAGACTGCTCTGCCCACAGTCCTTGGCTCACAGCCCCTTCCTTCATCTTCAAAGCCAGCAACAGTGGATTGGGCCCTTCTCACATTGTATCCCTCTTCCTCTTCTGCCTCCCTTTCATTGCTCTTGTGATTGCTTTGGTTTCCAGGAAAATCTGTTTTTAAGGCAACAGATTAGTAACATTAATTCCATGTGTAACCTTAGTTCCCGTGGTCAAGTAACTTAGCATATTTGCATAATCAATCTGGGGATTAGTATGTGGATGACCTTGAGGGAGCCATTTGAGTGTTCTCTGTGCTGGAATGTTCTGTCCACCCCAAAAGCCCTGAGGAATGTTGCAGGATCCCTAAGACCTTCCTGGTGGCTGCTGGTCACCTTACTCTGCATCTCTCCTTCCTCACCTCTGCCATCTCAGAACTAGCTTCTCTGGGGTGCACACTCTCCCTGATACTGCACCCCTAATTCCCTGCGGCCCAGTTGAAACACGATGGGAACATCATGGTAGCAACTGGCACCAGAAGTCCTCATAGCCAGGGAAGCTTCTCAACAGAAGTTAGGGGTGGATGTGGGACTTGAGTATATGGATGTCGGCATAAACTTGGACCACAATTCAGAGACTTCAAGTGGTCCATGGGAGGTAAGAGGAGAGGAGACAGAGAAGAGTCGGGCAAGCAGTGGGGTGAGTGGAGCCTGCCAGGAAGAGGCTGGGGTCTGTGTGGGGCCAGACTGAGGCTGTTCCCCAGGAACAGGGGCCCATGGGCCTCTTTAGCTGTGGAGGTATCTGACTAAAAAGCCAGAGGGGTGACATGAATCCTCTTGTCTCCTTGCAGCCCCCAAACTTCAAAATGCCCAGGACACTCATGACTATCTGTGAGCAGGACGTCTTGATGGAACCCTGGGAAGAAGTGGGCATGCATGGTGGCCAGAAGGGGCCGTGGGGGCGGCAGCCAGCCCTGCCCTGGAAGCTCACAGAAAAACTGGGAGGGCTCTGGCTACCCTCAGACGGTGGAACAGGACATCGAGGGCGGGCTTTGTCCTTCCCCAGGCCCTTCAAAGTCCAGGTGAACCAACCTCATCTAGCGCTCAAGGGTGGTGAGACTCTGGAGAGGCTCCAGCTGACTTCTGGATCACCCAGCGAAGACCAGCCTGTATCTTTTAATTGTATGTCACTAAAGGCTTGGGGATAACAGGAGGACATTCCAGCACAGAGAACACTCAAAGCGGTTGTCAGGTTTGCCAGTTCCGGGCACACAAACTACGATCCCCAGGCTGTCCCCTCTCTGCAGGCCCTGTTCTGCTGCCCACCGTGGGATTTGCCTTTGACCATGTCGTTCCTCCCTGAAGTCCAGCAACTACCTCCCTCCCCAGTTTAATATTCTCTGGGCCCAAAGAAAGGGAAAAAAGATTCCTTCTAATTCTCATTCTCAGGATCCCAGGCAATTTCAAGTTGCAACTGGCACAAAGTGAAGTTGACAGCTTCCATTCCTCTGGGTCAAGAGTACGCTCATATTTAAGGCTTTGATCAGTGTTGCAAATTGCCTTCTAGAAACTGCATGAGGATGTCCTTCTCCCTAGACTTCTGCCAGCACTACGAATTGCCATGTAAGAAATCTCTGCCAATTCAGTATGAAAAAACTCTCATTTTTATTTTTGGTTCTTTGATTAAATGCCAAGAAGACATGTTTTTAAAATATATACATTACCTCTTGGAAATGGGATGAGTAATAATGAAAAGCCTATTTCAAATGTCACTATGTCTCTGAGGGCCACCCTCGTGACCCTCCTCTCTGCTACACGTGTCCAGTCCAGAGGGTCTCAAATTAAGTGACCTCGGGACCCCTTTACACTTTTAAAAATTATTAAGGACCCCCAAAACTTTTACTATGTAGTTAATATCTATCAGTATTTACTGTATTTGAGATTAAAACTAAATATAAATATTTATATAAATAAAATTTTATGAAAAATATATTTTCGAACACCAAAAAAGAAAAAAGTGAAAAGAGAGGCATTATTTTTACAGTTTTGCAAATCTCTCTGATGTCCGGTTTAATAAAAGCTGGTTGACCTATCCTTTCCACTTTTGTGTTTGATCTGCACACGTCACACAGCCTCTGGAAAACTCCACTCTACGCTTCCAGAGGACAAACATGGAAAAGGCTCATAATATCGTATGAGCCTTTTTCATTATAAAAAGTGTTTTGACCTTGTGGATTCTCTGAAAGTATCCCAGGAACCCTTCAGGAGTACCTGGACCACATTGAGAACCACTGATTTAGGCAGGAGGAATTGATACAAACTCTTACTCCTTGCCCAGGAAGGGATATCTAACACTATGTCAAGGGCCATCAAAACATTCATGCCCTTTGCCACAGTGATCCCCATTTAGGAAATATGTTGTTAAAGACTAATCCACAATAGAAGGAAAACTTTTTAAGTGATCTACCATTAGTGAATGATTAACTAAATGCACTTGATAGAATATTTTGCAGATTAAAATTATGATTATGAAGGATATATACTAGCATGGAAAGAATATACATGGCCCTGAGTAAAAAAATGCAAATTATAAAACAGACTCTCCACTATACCTACCAGTCTTGGGAGACTGGATGCTAGTAGACAAAACCTCGAAGGGTAGGTCATGTCTGTGTGGCCCACAGGCCTGGGTTTATGGGATGGGTTTTTATTTTGGGGTTTGTTTTTTTTTTTTTTTTGGTCCATGTTTATTTTGATGTTTGCTCTTTTTCTTTCTTTTCTCTTATTTTTTTTTGCAATAAGTAAAAACAAAAATAAGGACATAAGGGCTCTCTAAACTGTCTTGCTCCCCTAGGTCAGTATAATCTCGTGGGAACAGAGAAGAGTCACCCAGGACCCTAGAGCTGGGGGATACAAGGAGGGATGCTGGTCGAGGATGGGGACTTGATGCTTCAGCTCATTTTGTGGTGCCGTTTCAGTGGTGACATGAGAGACCTTTGGCTCAGCAGCTGTTATCAAAGTTATGCTGGGAGATGACAGGAGATCAGGTGTGGGGGCAGTGCTTTACTTCAGAAAGAGGAGAAAGAAGCTGGTGAGGGCAACTGCAGAGAACAGCACATCTGGAGAGAGCCAGGGGCCAGAGCCACATGCGTCTAAAGGGGCTCAGGGGGACAGCTGGAAGGCTGCCGATGCTGGGTGGGCCATGGCCCAGGGGGAGCTGGCACTGCAGCACCAAGGGGTGGTTTATTGGACACCAAAGCTGCCTGGGCCAGAAAGCTGGGAGGCAGAGAGCCCACATGGGCAGACCCAGGGCCAGGTCTGTATTTTAGGAAGCTCTTACTGGTAGCCGTGTGCAGGCTGTGTTAGACTCAGCGAGACTGTCAAGTTGAACGGGATGGGACTTAAAAGATAGTACTTGAAGTCCTCAAGTCCAGCACGAGACTCAGTGTTAGTGGCAAATGAATAAGGAGGGTGAAATACATTCTATTCCCCAGAGCTGAATGTACTACAAAGTCCCTAATTATACCTTGCAACACAGCCACAACCTTCTACTACTGAGTGTGTGCACTTTGATTGTGTTCTTGCCCTTCACACTGGAGCAGGGGTGGCTGCCTTACATCCAAGGTGCAGCTGACAGAGGTTCGAGGTGGGCTGCTTCCACCCACCTCAAGATCTGCATCTTTCTCTCACCCCTGTTAAGGTCATTTCCTACTACTGGTGTGAACACTTGTATTTTTCCATTTTCCTTTCACAGTCATAAAACAATAAGGACTAACTTTAGTAAAATGTCCCATGGCCAGTATGTGGTCCAGACCAAGAGAAGAAGGTGCACAAACAACTGTTGGCTGCCAAGCAGGTACTCCAGGTGATAGTTCAAGATGTCAGCTTGACAGCTAATGGATCTCTCTGGTTTGGGTGTGTGAAAGGGTGGCAGGTGCCTGTCTGTTCTGTGGCCAAGGACGTGGGGTTGTTGAAAAGTA
Organism: Mormoops blainvillei; assembly: GCA_004026545.1. Lineage (NCBI taxonomy): Eukaryota > Metazoa > Chordata > Mammalia > Chiroptera > Mormoopidae > Mormoops > Mormoops blainvillei. The sequence goes on from PVJD01011514.1 coordinate 11,905, forward strand.
GAATCCACCAAAGTCCAACATGGGAAAGTTCACAATAGTTTAGGCCGAGTAAAGTGCAGTGTGAATCTGTAATTCTTACTTACTTTTTGGGGTTCACTAGAACGGTGTGTGACTGAGATGTTCTACTCTCCAGCTTGGAGGTATATCTCAGAGTACCTCCATAGAGTCTTATGCACCCCACTAAGCATACACCTGCCCTGGTCCAGGGGACCCAGGAGGTCCCCAAGGGTCCAATGGGTTGTCCCGCATGCTTCCATCTCTGCCAGGCGTTGGGCCAGGATGGGTAGGGACTCGTCCTGCTCCTTTGGGACCCCTGCACTGCTGTTACAATTGCCTTCAGCCAACCCCTCTTCGTGGATTTCTTGCCCACATCCACTTCCACTGATGGCATGACATCTCAGACTAATAATACTTTGAGGTGTATCTCTTCTGTTCAGGACACCCACTTTTTACTGCAACCACCACACCATCATCATAGTTGACAAATTTTAAAAGTCTTTAATATCATCTACCATCCAACCCATAGTCATTTCTTCAATTGTTTCAAAAGTGTCTTTTTAGAGCTGGTCGGTTGGAATTGAGTCAGGACCCAAAGGAAGACAAACGTTGCATTCTCTAACAGCCTCCCTTTCTTTTCCTTTTCTCTTCATGTCACTGGGTTGTTGAGGAAACAGAGTCCTTTGCAAGTACATCCCTGATGCACGGCGATTGAAATCCCCTCCCGGCACCTCCTCTCTGAATATATTCCACACGGAAGGCAGCTGCCCCTCTGAACTCACTCTCTTTCGGTTTCTTTCTCAAATGTCAACTACCCCCCTCACATGCCCCCAGCTTGGTCTGGAGGGTTTTCCTTTCCCACCCTCACCATCTTTTTGTGCAGGTCACCTTGGTCTTCTTTAGTGTTCTTTCTGCTTAGCCCATGACCAGGATTTGTTATTGCAAAGGAGAGCCCCGCCTGAGCCAGCCTACCCCTTAGCCACTGGTGGCAGAAGGAATGAAGTTCCAGCAGCAAAGTGACAGCCCTTGCTCTTGGTTCTCAGCGGACAATGTGGGGGCATCGTTCATTACCTGTTTGGATATCTGCTTTCTTCACCAGGCAGCCAGCGCCTGTGGTTAGGATGATGGCAGGGTCTAGCACAGAGCCTGTCACTTGAGCGCATCAAGAAGGATTCTTTGTCGTGGGCCCCCTTTGTCCATGTGCTCAGTTTGCTAATGACGGGGAAGGAGAGTGAGCCCTGCTGCTACTTACCTTTCTTTAAGCAGAGTCCTCTACGCACAGGTTGTGTTTTATGCTAAACATGTGTCAGGAGAGTGGCCGCGGCTCCCTTTGGGGAGCGATGGGACACAGATAAAAACTTTTCTTGAGCTCTTCAGCTACTTGGCAGTTTGAATAAATAATGACTTATCAGGGCTATTTATTCACATTCCTCTTTCTCAGCCCTATTTTCAGCCCAGAACACTCTTTATTTTTGTCTCTGTTACATAATGAGGGAGCTGCATTCTTAGTAACCCACTGTCAGTCCTGTATTATCTTGCCTACAAGAAAAAAGGAAATATTTTTAGAGTGTGAATTTCCCAAATGTTGTCAACTATTCTGAGACCGAAGCATAACGTCATGAGGGAGGATGACAGTGGGGACAGGGTCTGGTGTTCTTTTGGGCTGAGGCTGAGCCCTGGCCCTCGGAGGCTGGACTGGAGCCCTCCCTCCCGGTTCTGCCTGGCCAGGTGGCAGGTGCCTGTCCAGGCTTCTGTTTACATTTTCAGCAGCAGATTCAGGAGCACAGGAATACTCTTAGGGTTAGGGCTAGGACAGTAATTTTTAAAGTTCATTTTTTTCATTTACATGGACATGTCTCATTCACATGAGACATTTAGAAAGGTCATCTATCTTTATAGAAAAACACTTTTAACAAATATTTCCCTAAAACAATAAGAGATGGTCAGTAAGTCATTCAACCACGCGACAGAGGAGATTTAGCTTAGCAATAAGACCTGCTTATTGGAATATCTTGCAGAAGGAACCTGAAAATGTAATACTGTCACCTCTCTGTAGCGAATTTTCAGTCTCTCTCAGTAATTATTTTGAGTAGATTACTAAGCAGAGAGAAAACTCGCTGTCCGTAACCACATACTTACTTGAGTTTGGGTTCTCAAAACGCCGGACGACTCCAGGCAGACAAGGGAAACTGCCTGGATGCGGAGCCCGCTGCGTCCTGTCCACCTGCCACAACTCAGCCCCATGTGCTGAAACGTGGCCACAGTGGGAGCCTTCCCCTGAGCCTGTGGGTCCCACGGTATATACCCAGTAGTCAGAAAAGACCTTCATATGGAACCGAACACGGACGCAGCAAGAAACAGGTGCAGATCTGCATGACTTTTCTTTAACAACTTAAAGAATGTGTATACTGGTTGGGGCCTCTTTTGGACTGTTCCCTCAGACTTTCTTGGAGTTCAATGTCCTTTTTGCTCTGCTACCAGGGGTAATTGGGTAGAAGAGTTTGCAAAATCATAAATGAGCCAGGGAGTGAAAGCTCCCTGAAGCGTCCCCCGGCAATTAGGGCATTTTAGGCAATGGCTTCGGAGTGCAAGTGAGGAGGTGGTCCAGGGTCCCAGGCCTCTTCTGTCCCTCTCCCTGAATCACATCCTGGGGGAAGTCACATTACAAACCTGTGTAAGCAGAAATGGGGGAGGGTTGCCTGACCATCTTGCTTTCTGCAAGTGAGGAATAAACCTTTTTGGTTAAGCTATTCAGAGTTGTTTTTTTTCTGATGGTGTTTAGTATTATGATGGTAGATATTGAATATCCTAAGGTAATAATAAAGAACAAAGGAAGTGATCACACTAGTGCTTTTTAAAGACCACGTGGGTGGCCATGTGGATGGGTTAGAAGAGGGCGAGGCTGGAGGTGGAGCTCCTGGGGGGATACTGGGGGATGGGGGCTGTTGCTGTCCAGGTACTTGGGTGCTGCTACCTGTCTCCGAGTCAAAGGTAAGTAAGTGCTGCAAAAACATTATTGTGTTTTTGACTTGTTTTTCATGGAGAATGTTAGGTTGCTTATAGTTTAGGTGAAAGCTGCCTAAATTAAAGGTGCTGAAGCCTCTTGGAGCTCAGGAAGGGTTGCCCCTCTCTCCGGATAGGCCCATCTTTCAGGGACAGCATCCAGGGAGGTATTTACACAGGCCTGGGGTGGACCCCCAGCCCCTGAGAAGGGCTTAGCGAGCCCTCTCAGCAAAGACCTTCCCTCGCAGCCCTTTGCCATGTCCTGAGGTTAGTACGAGATGCTGTCACTGGGTTGTTAGCCCGTCTTGGTGTTTGAGAAAACCAGTCAGGCCACCGCCAGCAGGTTTGTCCTGGGGAAGGGGCAGGCTTCTCAAGGGATCTTCAGCCAGGCATCCTTCCACAGGAGGGTCCCATTTGATACTAGGAAAATGGTATTAAGTTTCAGGAACACAGACCTGGCTTCGGGGTGAGGGTGAGCAGAAGGGCACCAGATGAGTGAAAGGAGCCGCACACCACAGCCCCGTGTCCTTCTCGGCAGCAGCTCCTAGCTCCTACCAAATGGGAATGTTCTGGGCAAGGACCAAGGATGTGTTTGTTCAAATCATCCTAAAATTGAGCTTTGAGGACTGTTACTGATTTGGAGAGAGGATGGGAATAGGCCCTGCTGTTGTTGGCCTTGATTCTGAAGGTTACCTTGTGTGTCGCGATTCATCCTCCTGGGCTGGTCTGCTGACAAAATCGCCCAGTTCCAACCAGGAGCCAGCTCAGTCACAGTGGGACAGACAGCTTAGGACTCTCGGAGCATTTCAGCAGGAAAACAATTCCTTTGCTTTCCTTCTCTAAAAAAACGAAAAGAAAAACACAGAAAATGTCATTGGGCTCCCATGGAGAAAGACCATTCTCCTTTGGAAGAGTGTCCAAGAAATTACACCAAAACAAATCTCTTGGCGGGACACCACTTGATCAGCTGAAAGATATTTATACCGCTGTTGACAGTCTGGTGGCTCATCCTGGAAAGGGAGAGAGGGTGCTAGGAATCAGATGCTCCCTCACTCCTCAGAGGGAGAATTGGAAGACTCTCTGGGAAAACATCTTGAGTTGTTAAGTGGCTATTTATTAACCAACTTAAGTTTTCTAGAAACAATTGGCTCCTTTCTAATTAAAACATTTATAAAAATGAAAAGGGAAGACAGAAATCATGTCAATTAACCGTGATGATTCATTTGGTTGCTGTCTGTTCAGATCAATGAAACGGTTCATATAGCAGATGTCTTGGTGGGTACTTTATAAATTGCATTTGCCGAACACTGGAATTCCTATTTTGTTCTTCAGTTATCTCGACGGCTTCCTTGTAAGATCCATGTGCTTCTGAGCCTCTTCAGCAATATACCGCTATATAAAGGTGTATCTGTGAGGTGCAAAGGCCTTGCCTGCAGCTGCTCAGTGTCAGTGATGGTTTGGGGAGGTAGGGAGTAGGACGCCGGATGATAAAGTTACCAATAAAATACTGGGCTCAGCTCCGAAATGATGCCCCCAGCAGCCAGCAAGTCAGCATTTCCCAAGGATTAGTCTGCTCTGCTGTATAAATGCCAGGACACATAACAAGAACACACTAAAGTGTAAACTCATGATGCTCCCCTGGGATACTTCAGGCTGCCAAGTACTCCTGAACAGGGTAAGCAGAAAAGCGTCCCAGTTCTTCTAGGGGCAAAATGAGAAGATGTCTGCCTATTTGCCATACAATTCCTAAAATCCAGGGCTGATTTTCAGTAGTGGGTGAAGCATAATTTGAAATCCTGCTTATCGGGAATCCCATCCACCTGCCTAAACTGGTCAGGCCTGCTCCTTTTACAGCCTGCTCTTGCAAGCCGCCGCCAGAAACATTTACCCAACCCTTCACAGCCTCTATGCTAATTAATCTAATGAATTCAGGTTAGCTAGCCTAGAGGAAGCCACAATGTCTTAATACATTGGACAGCAGATGGGCAAGCTCTTTAACTTGCTGTTCTGTATACTCTTGAAGGGCACCAATTCTGTCTTTCTTTCAACCATCAAACCCTTGCACTATATATAACTATTAAAAGAGTCAATACAAAAGTACATTTACTAATATTTCTTTTACCTAAGCTATATACCTTTTTTATTATAAAATATTTCAGGTTTCCAAATACGTGTATGTTAGAAGATACAAAGAATGGCAATGATTACCTGTAACTTGAAACCTGGCTTAGAAAGAGGTCAATACGGAACTTTTAATGGCCCCTCCTGATCACATGCCCCTTCCCCCACTCCCCCAAAATGTAACCACCCTCTGAGTTTTCTGTTAACCATTCATTCCCTTGCTTTTCTTTATACTTTTACCACATAGGAATATGCTCCTAAATAACATGTTATCAAGTTTTGTATGTCTTTGACCATATAAATGAAACCATAGTGTATGTAGTGTTCCTGACTTGCTTGGATTGTACATTCTTTGATATCATTCATGCTGATGTATGTAATCTAAGTTTGTTAATTTCCTACCTGTATAGTTCTTATTGTACAATATATCTACTTTATGCCTTCTGTTAAGAATGTTTGAGTTATCCAGATGTTTCACTACTGCAAACAGTGCTCTGTGGACATGTCAGAAGTGAGTCCTCCTCCACATACGGTTTTCCTAGCGTATTCACTTGGTGAGGGGTCTGTGCCTTCAACTTTATGGGAAAATGGCAAATTGTTTTCCAAAGTGGTTAAACAAATTTACTCCCACTAGTTCTGGATGAGAGTTTCATATCCTTGCCAGCTCTTGGCATTTATAAAGATGCATTATTATTATTATTATTATTTTTTTTTTTTTTACTACTTTGATGCATGTTAAATGATGTATTATGGCTTCAATCTGCATTTGTGATATCTTGGGGGTTTTTTGTTTGTTTTTTGTTTTAACACTTTAGCATATTCCTTTATTTTTTATGTGCATAGTTAGAGATCACACAGATAATTTAAGCATACTTAATAGATTCTTTGCTCTTCAGAAGAATATAATGTGGAAATGTCTTGATGAATGGTTTGTTAGTTTCTTCATAATTGAAAAAGGAAAAAGGGTGATCAATGACTCAAATCAATTTAACTTTTTTGTCAAAAAATAATTTTGCAACTTCCTCGACAATTAAAATTTCAAAGCTCTTCTTTGTAACTCATGCAGGTCAGTACCTGAGGTTATGGATAGAGCTAAACCATTGTTGACTTAACAGAAGAACTTAATAGAATATTGCCAGTAGGACTATTATAAGTTGTACTTTAAAAAAAAGGACATTCTTACTCGAAGCAGGTATAAATGTCGCGGTGAGCACATGGCAGTGAAGGCCACACTAGAGCAGTCTGGGTGTGCTGTTTTGATTCGCACAAGGTGCCAGCAGTTGGACCCACATCATCTTGTGTCATCAATGCAAATGTTGACACTGTAAAAATAAATAAATAAACATGGCAGACGGGCCAAAATATCTTAGTGTTGTTATGAAAATAGGTTTGACATCACGTGCTCCATGAAAGGGGTTCAGACTTCCCCAGGTCCATGGACCATACTTTGAGAACTTCTGCTCTTAGCTACCTTCTAGTTCTAAGAATCTGGGAACCTGCCCCAACACCAAAGATGAAAATAAAGATGACTTTATCTAAGCCTAACATCAGCATAACTGGTACCACAAAAGAGATGAATGGTCCCAACATTCCTGTTATTCCTCACCCACTTGGATTCTGAGTCAAGGAGGGCAAGGTATGGCTGGGAGTAGGCAGGAGAGTGTCACTGAAATGGGAGCACCCAGTTGAGTCTTTCTGACAGCATCCTGGATTAACATTGAGTGGCAGAATACAGAGGCAGTGATCTCTTTCAGGACCCTCATAGAGTGTCTCAGGCCCATCCAGGTCCTTTCTAGGCAGAGTTTTCTGAAAACATCCTCCTTTCTGCAGAGTTGTTTCTCTCTTCCTCAATTAATTCCTCCTGATATAACATTAGATGCATAAGCAGTGGTTTCTGGTCTAGGTCAGCCACTCCATAAATATTTACAGTCCTGCAGGAAGTTATTACTCTTTTCATTTCCAGATGACAGATTAAAAAAAAACCAAACCTGATTATGGAAGTTCATAGAAACAGACTTTGAAAGGGTGGTTTGGGGACAGGGTGACCTGTTAAGTAATTATTTTTTTCTCGTACTTAGCTCTCTAACCACACAGAAACCTTCATCACCGTTTCCCTGATTAGTGGCTTTTAAGAATTAGCTAGGATTCAAAAAATGGGGGAAGTGGAAAGAGGATGAGATTTGCATCAAGGGACAAATCTTTTTGAGTATTAATAAATCTAAATGTGTCCTATGAGGACAGGCAGTGTGACTGCAGAGCACTGGATATTTAGAGAAAGGCTTCAAAGAGTTTTTAAAATGTCAAGGGAGAGACTATTGGGGGTTTGGTATGAGGTTGAAACTGATTAAGATGTCACCACAGTAAAAATAGGTAAATACAATCCATCTTAGCCCCCTCCTCTGGAGTCATCAAGGAGCATTCCCTGTGACCTTTGAATTTAGTCAAATGGGTACAAAAGAGGTACAGATTCTCCCAGAGAGAGCCATATAGCAAGTTACTACGCTGGCAGAGAATTTCTCTATTCCCTTGCTCCCTGTCTTATCTATTTAACAACTATTATTCTTTTAGCATTTACATTGTGCCTAACTCTGAGCTGGGCACTGGGAAGGAATATAAAATTATTCATATAAAACCCTTTATCTCAAGAAGTTTCCAATTTTTTGAGGAAGATAAAATTAGGTACAAACAATTATAAAGAAAATCAGGCAGAAATTAAAAACAAGATCTACTTCCTAACTGTGTGCCATTAGACAAGTTATTTAAACCAGTAGTCCCCAACCGTTTTGGCACCAGGGACTGGTTTTGTGGAAGACAGTTTTTCCACAGATCATGGTGGGGGTAAAGTTTCAGGACGATTCAAGCATATTACATTCAAGCCCACCTCCTGCAATGCGGCCTAGTTTCTAACAAGCACTAACCTATATGGGTCCACAGACTGGAGCTTGGGGACCCCTGATTTAAACTTTCTGAGCTTCAGGGTTCTCATGAGCAGAGTGGGGATCATTATGGTCTACTCCTCACAGGGTTGTTTTCGACATTAAATGAAATAACATGTGTAAAGAGCCTTGTAGGGTGCCTGTGCTGAACATCCCAAACATTGGAGTGCACTGTAATAACTATGGGTTTTGAGTGCCTAAGTGATTATTTTCCCTCCTGACAGTAGCCAGGGGGCATTATTCCCAATTTCCATTTGTGGAATCTGAGACTCAAACAGTAAAATAACTCACTGTACCATGTTGCCAATCAGATGGGAATCACTGCAAAAAAAAAAAAAATCAGAGAAAGGGACAGGAATTGAAAGCATATAAAGCCCATTAATAGTTGTGGCAGCCTGTCTCCAACATGGCCTCCCAGTGAACCATTGCATCTGTGCCCTAATAAACGTGGCAGAAATGATGCTGAGTGATGTCAGAGGTAGGCAAAGAAGCCTACCAGCTTGCACCTCGGTTCTCTGGGATGCTTGCTCTTCAGATGCTCTAAACTGGTGCTGAGCCGCCAGGCTATGAGAAGCCCAAGCCCACAGAATGCCAGCTGCCCCAACAGAGCACCCAGCCAACAACCAGCTCCAAGTGATAGTCTTGTGCGTGTGCCATCTTGGATTTCTAACCAGGCCAGACCTTGTGATGCCTTCGGCCCAGACACCAAACTACAACTGCGTTTGAGAAACCCAAATGAGAACTTCCCAGGTGAGAGGCTCCATTTCACTCAACAGGAGGATGCCAGGGAGTTCTTTCAACCTAACAATAAGAAATAACTAGACAATCTAAAACATCATAACTTTTCTGGGGCCTGTCAGAGAACTGAAGTCATAAGGCAACTAAGTTTATTTAATCCAAAGGGTGATAAGCCCCTCCAAAAAGACAAGTTATTTAAACTTGGACAAGTGAGCCTATGGCAGAACATGGGAGACAGAGGCATCCTCCATAAAAGCAGGTGGCAGGGAGGGACCCATGGGCTTCAGTTAAATTGATGTTACACTATTTCTTAAGTAGGGTGTTGGGCATATAGTTGTTCAGCATATAATTCATGTTTGTATGCTCAAACTATTTTATTATTTTAACCTGGACCAAGAAACAGACAACCTATGTTAAAGAGAGATGCCGATCACAGCTCTGCAACCCTGGAGAGTACCCTCCACCCTGGCCCCTGCATGCCATAGCTGGTGGTGGCAGCCAGCTGCCTACTGCAGGGATCACAGTGGTGACAGTGCGTACTCTTCAGAGAGCCACACTGGATGGAGCGGGAAGGCAACTGAGACGGGGAGGCCAGGGTCCTCAAAGACAGGCAGCGGCTTTGACACGCCCCACAGCTGGTAGGGCCTCAAGGGCTCCAAATACCTTCTGTTTTTCCTGTTCATTGATTCATGTGCACAGCTTTAAACAACTCACAGAGCTCTCCCTGGGCCTTGCTTGGTACAGACACCTTCACCACACCCACACACCCCCCCCCACACACACACACTGTGGTAAGGAAGAGTCAAGCAAAGTGACAGAGAACCACTTTACCAGCAAAATAAACACTGAATCCCAATGGCTTGGCAAGTTAAATGAAGCAGGAACAATAAATCCCCTTAATGAATCTCCAAGAGATAAAAAGAAATGGTTCCAAAAGCCCTGAGAGAAGTAGGAATGTGTTTTGCCAAATACCACCTGTAAAGGAGCTACGAAATAGCAGATACTTTTAAATATTTCTTAGCATTCTTTGTCTCCAGTCATACAATACTAAAAGTTAGATATTATTGACTCATTCTGCCAAGAATTGGAGAGCCAAGGCCAAGGACAGGGTAGTGGTTATGACCTAGGTTTTGGAGTAGGACTTCCTAGATTTGACTCCCAACTCTACTGCTTACTCATTATGTGATCGTGGGCAAGCCTTTCTGTGCCTCAGCCATCTCTTCAGTAAGACTGAGATAATAATGGTACCTACTTTTAATAAGTAAGAGAGTGTATGTGAGACATTTGGCAACATGTCTGGCATACAGTGAGTCCTTGATGAATGGGAGCCATCACCAAGTTACTTACCCAAACCCCACCGCTGGAAAGAGTCTGACTCTGACACTGCATGCTTTCCAAAGAAATATTGTTTGTGGTTGTGGAAACTGGTGCTGTGGAATATTAAATAGCATAAATTAAGCAGAGCTGGTGTGAACTCGGAGACACCCCTCCTCCCCGACTTGCCACAATCTTCTCAAGACAGTATAGCCATGAATGAGCAGATGGGTGATGAACGGCTTTATCAGGTTCTCTCTCTCTCTCTCTCTAGACCCAGCTCATTGAGGCTCCCTCTTGATGGAATCTCTTTCCATTATGTTACATTTATGTAACTAAGGACCTTCAAAGTATCATATATATTGTATTTGTTGCATAAATTTAAGACTATCAAGCAAAAGAAGGCTCCTAGATAAGACTGTAAGCCTCTCTTTCAGACATAGGTGAAATATAGTTTGTCAAAGAGATGGAAAGACATCAATGGATGAATGGATAAACAAAACATGGTTCCATACATACAATGGAACACTACTGTCTTGAAAAGGAATGGAGTACTGATACTTGCTACAACATGGATAAGTCTGGAGGACATTATGCTAAGTTAAATGAGCCAGTCACAACAGAACAAATATTGTTTGATTCCACCCATACGAGGTATCTAGAGGAGTCAAACTCATAGAGACAGAAAGTAGAGTGGTGGTTGCCAAGGGCTGGAGAAGAGGAAATGGGAAGTTAGTGTTTGAACAGGTACACATTTTCAGTTTTGTAAGATGAAAAGAGTTCTGTGAGTGGATGGTAGTGATGGCAGCACAACAGTGTGAATGTACCTAATGCCACTGAACTGTATACTTAAAGGTAGTTGCAACGTTAAGTTTTATGTTACATGTATTTTACCACAGTTTAAAAGTGTTTTAAAATATGGAGAATATGAAATTGGAGGAGACTAAGGCCATTATAGTAATAAAACTTATAAAATATTTGTGAGTGTTGTGTCCTAACACAGGCTTGGAATGGTTGGTGGATGAGTCCAGCAGCCTGGTGGATGATAAGGGATCGATGGACCTTGAAATTTCTCAAGTTTTTCATTTCTCTGCAATCCTAACCCCATAGCTATTGAATAGACTCCAGGAATTATTGTACTTGTCTCTGAGGGCTAGAAAAGAAACCAGATAACCAGTTGTCGAGGACATTACAGGTGGAGTGATTTCTAAGGGAGTAATGAAAATCTGAGGTTGCTATGTAGGGGAGGCAGGCGGGGAGGGGTCAGTCCGTCAGCTGTTCATTGAAGGTCCCTGTGTGCCTGGCACTGAACTAGGCACTATTGGAAAACAAAAACTGCAGGGTGGAATTCTATACTGAAGGAGCTACCATCCAGTCAGAAGATATGATTTTATGTAATCAGGGCTTAATTTAATGCTAAATTGTGTGGACATACTATAAATTTTGTAAGAGATCAGGATGTGTGGAGGTTTTGTGCCAACTTGTCGAATCTGAACTGTGTTTCCCAGAAGCCCCTTCCCAGAAGTCCCAGAATGGTTCTGAGTGGGCATTGGCCACTGTGCAATCTGCAATATTTGGAAGCAGCCATTATTCTCCAAAGGCCAATGTCAGCAGGACTTGCTAGCGCCTCTTGTGTTGTTGCTGCTCTGCTGGCTCTCCCTGTTTGTTGGCGAGGGTAGCAGCTGGCCGGCAGCTCCCCCAGGTCCAGCCACATCTCGCGCTCCAGCACCTCTGAGTCCTGGGATGGAAGCATGTGCAGCTCTGTGACAAAGAGCACCAGCTTCTCCTGGAGCTCACCCACATCATCACCATGAGAGGCAATAAGAGAAAGATGCAAGTTCCAACTTATCCTCATGGGTTCTCCCTTGTGTTTGTAGGTTCCAAACTGTCTGAACTTTATTCCACTTCACATCCATCTTTTCTTCCCAACTGCTGGCCTTGTGACGTAGAGCAACTTCAAGCCCAGCGCCAGAAGCAGAGGCAAGTCTTACCACCTCCTGCAACACTGATGTGTGTTGGACATGTCACTGAATCTCTTCATGCCTCAGTTCACTTGGGTGTAAAATTGGAATAGTGACCATGTTTCCTGGGAGGACCAGTGGTGGACACTGAACTCTGACTTGGGTGTCCGGTCCTGAGAGGACCCTGCTCAGGCTCACTCCCTCTGAGCTCCAGTGCCAGGGTGGCAGCTTGAAGGGCATGAGTGGCATATTGGGAGAGGCTGATGTGTCTGGCATAGGGGAGAGCAGAGGACATTGTCCCTTTTCTGAGCCCTCCCCCTGCAGAGCCACAGAGCCGTCAGGCTGGTGCCATATTTGAGACTCCACCAATCTGGTTAACGCTGATCAACATTGGAGGTCCCCAGAGACGCCGCCCCTTCATTTTTTTTTAATCCTCACTTGAGAACATTTTTTTTTTCATTGCTTCTAGAGAAAGAAGAAGGGAGACAGGGAGGAAGGGAGGGAGAGAGAGGAACATCTATCTATGCAAGAGAGAAGCATCATTGGTTGCCTTCTGTACATCCGTATACACCCAGACTGGGGTTCATATGGGGTACGTATGTGCTCAGACCAGCAATGGGATCGAACAACCTAGGTATGTGCCCTAACTGGGAATTGAACCTGCAACCTTTTGTTTACAGGACAATGCTCCAAACAACTGAGCCATACCAGCCAGGGATTTGTTAGTAATCTTAAAAAAAAAAAAAAAACTAAACTAAAAATTGCAGAAGTTCTCTTTGTCTTGCTCATTCAACAATATTAAAAACGATTTTCCTAGAAGCAGCTGGCATTCTACCACATGGACATTTGTAGCATGATCCCCACGAATAGAGCAGAACTTCTTCAGGGTCATAAAATGGAACTGAAGGTGCTGCCAGTGCTACTTTTCTACTCAGAAGTGACAGGCCCCTCATTGGACTGAGTGTGAAAGTGTTAACTGTTTATAGCTGTTAACAGGGACTCCCATCCCTTCTGGAACCTATGCCTGCAATATGTAATCACTCATTTTGCATGCTGCGTGATGGTCTCTAAGAAGACTATGGGGATGCCCTGTGAAGGCTTTCAATAGCCACTCGCCAGTCTTCTACTGATTGTATGCTTGCCTTACAGGGGCAGGTCCGGTGTAATCCAGTGGGCATTTTGGAAAAGGAAGGAACAGAAAGCCCTTCAATAAAGAATAGAATGTACCTTGGCTGGGTTGTTCAGTTGGTTGGAGCATTGTCCTGTGTACCAAAAGGCTGAGGGTTTGATTCCGTTCGGTGCATGTACCTAGGTTGTGGGTTCGATTCCCAGTCGCAGTGTGTAAGGGAGGCAACTGATAGATGTTTCTTTCTCACATTGATGTTTCTCTCTTTCTCTCCCTACCCCTTTCTCCAAAATCAATAAACACATCCTTGGCTGAAGATTAAAAAAAGAAAAGAGAATAGAAAGTAAAACTAAACCAAACTTCACCTCACACATCTCTTTTTTTTTTCTGAGGTGGGAGTCTAGAGCCTTGCTGATCAACAATATAGTGGCTATTGCCATCGACGCATATGGCAACTGAGCACTCGAAATGTGGCTACTGCAATGGAGGACATGAATTTTATTGTTAAATTTAAATTAATTTGAATTTAAATTATAAAACTGAAGCAGTGTAAATTTTTTTTTCTGTTATATACATTATTGTTTTGGAAGTACTACATTTCACTTTGTTGAAATGTCACCATCTGAATCAGTAAGTTCTGTAAGTAAAAAATACACTTTTTAAACTAAGTTTATTGAGGTAACATTGATTAATAACATTATATAAATTTCAGGTATACAACTTACAATTTGATGACTGTATACTCTATTGTGTGCTAACCACCAAAAGTCTAGTTTCCTTTTATTACCATATATTAGAGCTCCTTTAGCCAATTTGTCCTGTTCCCACTCCCTTACCCTCTGGTAACTACCATTCTGCTGTCTTTATGTATCAGTTCATTTCTGTTTTGTTAGTTTGTTATTTTATTGTTTTATATTCCACATATGAATGAAAATATACACTTTTTGTCCTTTTCTATCTGACTTAATGCACTAAGCATAATGTCTTCAAGGTCCATCCATATTGTTGCAAAAGGCAATATTTCATTTTTTAATAGCCAAGTATTCCATTGTATGTACGTGCCACATGTCCTTCATCCATTCATTGTTGATGTATTCCATGTCTTAGCTATTATAAATAATGCTGCATTGAACATAGTAGTACATGTATTTTTGTGAATTATTGTTTTCACATTCTTTGAGTAAATACCCAGAAGAGGAATTGCTGGATCATATGCCAGTGATGTTCTTAATTTTTTAAAAGAAACTCCATACTTGTTATTTCTTGTGTCTTTGATAATAGATAGCCACTTTAACATGTGTGAGGTGGTTTTGATTTGCATTTCCCTAATATAATAATTAGTAATGTTGAGTATCTTTTCATACGCCTGTTGGCAATCTGTATGACGTTCTTGGAAAAATGTCTATTCAGATCCTCTGCTCATTTTTTAATCAGCTTGTTTTGTTGTTGTTGTTGCATTGTATGAGTTCTTTATATATTTTGGATATCGACCCCCTTATCAGAAACATCATTTGCAAATATCTTCTCCCATTCGGTTGGTTGCCTTTTTGTTTTGGTCATAGTTTCTTTTGCTGTGCAGGCTTTTAGTTTAGGGCAGTCCCATTCATTTATTTTTTATTTTGTTTCCCTTATCTTCGGAGTTAAATACACAAAAGCACCTCTGAGACCAATGTCCAGAATTTTAGTGCCTTTTTTCTTCTATTTATTTTATTGTTTCAAGTCTTACATTCAAAACTTTAATCCATTCTGAGTTAATTTTTGTGTATGGTATAAGATGGTCTAGTTTCATTCTTTTCTATATGGCTGTCCAGTTTCCCCAATACCTTTGATGAAGAGTCTTTCCTTTCTCCATTGTCTATTCTTGGCTTTTTTCATAAATTAGTTGCTCATATATATGTGGGTTTATTTCTGGGTTCTCAATTCTATTCCATTGGGATGTGTATCTGTTTTTTCTGCCAATACCATGCTGTTTTGATTACTATAGCTTTGGAGTATAATTTAAAGTAGTTTAAAGTCAGGAAGTATGATACCTCTGGCTTTGTTCTTTTTTCTCAGGATTGCTTTGGCTATTCAAGATCTTTGTGGTTCCATACAAATTTGAGGATTTTTTATTCTATTTCTGTGAAAAATGTCATTGGGATTTTGACAGGCATTGCATCGAATCTGTAGATTGCTTTAGGTAATATGGACATTTTAACATGGTTCACTCTTCCAATCCATGGAAATGGAATACCTTTCCTTTTTTTTTTTTTTGGTATTTTCTTCAATTTCTTTCAACAATGGCTTGTTTTCTGTCTTTCACATCCTATGTTAAGCTTATTATGTATATTATTCTTTTTGCTGCAATTGTAAATGGATTATTTTCTCCATTCCTCTTTATGGTATCTTGTTAGTATATAGAAATGCAAGATATTTTTGTATATTGATTTTATATCCTGCAAATTTACTGTATTCATTTATTATTTCTAATGGTATTTTTGGTGGAGACTTTATATATGTTCATATGTTTTCTATACATAAAATCATGTCATCCACAAATCAGTGAAAGTTTTATTGCTCTCTTTTCAACTTGGATGCCTTTTATTTATTTTTCTTGCCTAATTGCTCTGGCTAGGACTTCCAGGACCAGGCGAATAACAGTAGCATGAGTGGGCATCCTTGTTTTGTTACCGATCTTAGAGGAAAAGTATGATGTTAGCTGACTGTTTTTCATTTATGTCCTTTATTATGTTGAGGTACTTTCCTTCTACACCCAATTCTGTTGAAAGGTTTTATCATAGAAGGATGTACATTGTCAAATGTTTTTTCTGAATCTATTGAGTTGATCCTATGGTTTTATCTCTCATTTTGTTAATGTGGTGAATGCTGAGTCATCCTTGCATCTATGGAATGAATCCCATTTGACTGTGGTATATATCCTTTCAATGTGTTGTAGTATTTGATTTGTTAGTATTTTGTTTAGACTTTTTACATCTATGTTCATTAGAGATATTGGCCTATATTTTCTTTTCAGTGTGATGTCCTTCTCTGATTTTGGTATCAAGGTAATGTTGGCCTCATAAAATGAGTTAGGAAGCATTCTCTCCTCTTCAATTTTTTGGAAGAGTTTGAGAGAGATAGGTATTAAATCTTTGAATGTTTTGTAGAATGCACCAGTGAAGCCACCTGGTCCTGTACTCTTTTTTTGGCAGGGTAGTGGGAGGTGGGTTTTTTTATTACTGTTTCAATTACCTTACTAGTGATTGGTCTATTCAGGTTTTCTCATTCTTCATGATTCTTTCTAGTAAGGTGGTAGGCTTCTGAGAATCTGTCCATTTTTTCTATGTTGTCCAATTTGGCGATGGAATAGAGCCTTTCATGGTATTATTTTATAATCCTTCATATTTCTGTGGTATCTGTTGTACCTTCTCCTTCATTTCTGATTTTATTTATTGAAGTCTTCTCCTTTTTCCCTAATTAGTCTAGCTAAATATTTGTAAGTTTTGTTTCTTTTGTTTATCTTTTCAAAGAAACATCTCTTCTATTCATCTTTTTTAAATTGTCTTTTTACTCTCTATTTATTTCCACTCTTTTATTATTTCCTATCTTCTACTGACTTTGGGCTTTAGTTGCTCTTTTTTTTCTAGTCCCTTAAGGTATAATGTTGCAAACTGATGCAAAAATTCTCAACAAAATACTAGCAAAATAAATTCCTCAGCATATTAAAAGAATTATACACCATGACCAAGTGGAATTAATCCTCAAAATGCAAGGATGATTTAACACACAATTATCAATTGGTGTAGTACACCGTATTAATGGAATGAAGGATGAAAACTACATGATCATCTCATTTGATCCAAAAAAAAATTTGACAAATTTAGCATCCTTTCATTGTTATAAGAACGCTTCAACAAACTAGGAATGGAAGGAAACTATCTCAACATAGAATAACAAAGATCATATATGAAAAGCCCCACAGGTAACATCATACTTAATGGTTAAAGGCTGAAAGATTTTCTTCTAAGATCAAGAATAAGACATGCCAATTTTGGCACTTGTATTCAACAGAATATTGAAAGTTCTAGCTGGAGTAATTAGCCAAGAAAAAGAAATAAAAGGGATCCATATTGGAAAGGAAAAAGTAAAATTATCTGTTTGCAGATGACATCATGATTTTATATGTAAAAAAATCCTAAAGATTACACACACACACACACACACACAACTGATAGAATTAATAAATAAATATAGCAAATCTGCAGGATATAAAATCAACTTGCAAAAATCAGCACATTACTATACACTAATAATGAATAATCTGAAAATTTAAGAACAATACCGATTACACTAAAATTAAAAAGAATACAAAGAATTAGCCAAGGGAAAAATTGTAAACTAAAAATTACTAATACTGCTCAAAGAAATTAAAGAAAACATAAACAAAAAGACATTCTGTATGAGTTGGAATACTTTACACTGTTAAGATGTCAATACTACCTAAAGTGAGTCATTCTTATTTACAAGCTGCTCTAGCTATGGGGAATCAAATGGGTCTCAGAGATGCACATTAGGCTGGACAAAGGGCAGGCACTGATTTTGGGTGGCAGATGGCTTCCAATGCCCCTAGGGAGTGTAGGAACCAGTGAATATATTTCCAGTTCAGGGACAGGATAACATTCATTAGGAACTAATTTTATCATTGTGCTATGTAAGAAAAAAGGCATACAGTGATGAAATATGACCTATTCCTCACACCTCACGTTTTGCTAAAAGGGAAAACATTTGGTTTCTCTCTACACCCTTAGGCTCCCTTCCCTGAAGGAGGCAGAGTGACTTAAGCCACTGGAAAGTTTCATAGAAGGCATAGAGGATAGAGCACCTACCCCTTCTTGTCTCTCTGATCAGCCTGTCTACAAGACTGGGGCTTTCTGCTTTGCTGCTTTTATGACCTAAGGACATAAGCCCTAAAGATAGGCGTGGGGGTCCTTCTCTCATTGACCCCAAGTGGCTGTGGGGTAGGGTTTCACAGGGTTGATCAAGCTCCTGCTTTTCGCAGCAGGGCTGCCGAGGGTCCTGACCTGGACACGGGGGCTTGCAAGTGTTAGCTTGACTGAGGAGCAGATCCATGCCATGCTCTCCCCACTTTATTAACCTCAAAATTGATATTCTGAATTTCATCTTTCTGACTCAGTCTCATTTCTCAGCTGCTTCCCAATTTGATGTGTGGTAAGAGGCATTAATATCTGTCCTCCCCAATCCTCCTAATAGCAGCTTTCAAAACAACAGCAGAACAACAGCATAGTGATGCTTCACATATATATCTCTTTAAATACTCATTTGATGAAAGCTGAGACATGAATTATGACACGGTACTGAAAAGAAATACTGTGTGGAAAGTGGGTAAAACATTTTGCAGGATTTTACAGGTGGCTCTAAAGGTGAAGTGTAGCAATCTGGAGTTACAACCAAGATGATGGTGCTGTGTGTCTGGCTACCTAAACTATATATGTACACCAATGTGCTGAGAACTTGCTAGGGTCAGGCACTGCGATCGTGTTTTCTTTAAGCTCATTTTGTTGGCTGTCAAAATCATATTAAGATCTTTCTTAAGCCCTGGCCAGGTGGCTCAGCTGTTTGGAGCACTGTCCCATATACCAAAAGGTTGCAGGTTCAATCCCTGGTCAGGGTACACACCTGGGTTGCACGTCAATCCCAGCCCCTTCCCCCAGCAGAGCAAGTGCAGGAGGCAGCCAATTGATGCTTCTCTTTGACACTGATGTCTCTCTCCCTTTCTCTCTCCTCTCCCTCCCTCTTTCCCTCCCTCCCTCCCTCTCTCTCTCTCTCTCTCTCTCTCACACACACACACACACATCAGTGAATGTATCCTTGGATGAAGATTGAAAGAAAAAAAAAAAGAGCCTTCTTAAAAAGACCTTAGCTGCCGCACAGATATGGATATTTGGGGTTTCTGTAATGTGACGAACTCTGATGTGGGGAAGGCAAATGTATAAGAGAATACAGACTATGAAATATGAACATTTTAGGAAATGCAGAATTAACGATATTTTTAAGGTGTTTCATTTGATAGTTTCTAGAAAAAAAGCTAGCATTTACTAATGAGATAGAGCAATTTAGTAATTTCAGAGAGCTAGGAGAAAAGCTGTTAAAGCAGAACCCAGAATGTATTTCAATAGCGGTGACCTTTCTCAATAGTAAATATAAATACAACCAGGATGGCAAAACACCCTTACCAATACAAAGCAACTGACAAACTTGAGAGGAGATGGGACATTTTTCTAGGAGCTGGTTATTCAAATACATCTGTGCAGTGAATAGGAGCTTATGATTTTCGTTTAAAAGAACAAAAGGTAGAATTAGAAAAAGGTTAATAATATGCAACACAAAGAGAGATATTATTTCCACAACCTAGTTTTGATGTTTGATATTCATGGTTCTGTAGCCCTTAAAGTAAACACAATTTTTCCGCTTTACTCTGAAGAGCTCAAGGATGCTGACTGCTTAGACATATAATTTAAAGTGCTTCATGCTTTCATTTCCAGAGAAACTATATTTTAAATGTTTCAATCAAGAATCTGAGGATTTATTAGTAAGACAAGTGGGCAGAAAATGCTTTTCTCCATCAACAGTTCAGAAAATGTAAAACGGTACTTATTTGTCACAGGAAAATTTCCCCAAGAAATGTACCTTGGGCTGTGATTAATGCTGAGAGTGGTTTTCTTTAGGAATTCCAAATGAGATCTCCCCTATAGCTCCGGGAATGCTAAAGCAACTTTTTGTTCTTCAGAGAATTCTGGAGATCACTGGCACCCAGTGGCTGTGAACAGGAAGACCAGGCTGATGCGGGGCATGCACGGTGTGGGTGCCTGAGCCACCCTGCTCAGGAAGTCCTCACTCCCTACCCAAACTGGCCCAAACCCTGGAAGCAGGGGCGAGGACACAGCCTAGCTGACACGCACAACCTCATCTCTCAGCTCTGGCATATTTCACAGCTCCCGTATTGCAAACCGATCATTCCCTGGCTCTCCATTTCTAGTTCTGTTCCCTGGAAACAGCCTTTTCTTTTCTAAGCCTAAGCTGCATCTGGTAACGTCTCTGAGGCTTTTCAGACCGGGGCCCTCCTCCTTCATGCCAATGAGACCTCCTTTGTTTTTCACTTTATCTCCATTTCTTGTGTGGCAGCAGCAGGTTTTCTTCTTGGGGCTGGGGCCACTGGGCACTTTCTGCATGCTGGTCTGCTGCTTGCCCTAACCCCATCCGTGTCCTCTGTTGGCACTTTCCATTTGCAGTCCATAGAGGGCAGCTTCTCTTTCACACTGGGAGGATGAAAAGAGCAACCTTCCTAGAATGTCCCTGCAGTATTTATTTACCTTCTGAGGTCTTCGCTAATATCGACCTTAGTCGACCTTTATTTTCAGCCATGAATTCAGCCAGAACGCTTTCTCAGTGCGCCCCTGAAGTAGAGTTGGTCAAAGTTGGGAGGGGGATGGGAGGTAGGCACAAAGCTCTGGGACAAGGAGGGATGGGGACTTGTCATTCAAGATCCTGTATGGCAAATGCTCACTGTTCCTTACAGTGTTTTTCTTTCCAGCTTTACTGAGATCTAATTCACAAGTAATATTATAAGTTGTTTAAAGTGTACAATGTGATCATTTGATACAATGTGAAAAAATGATCACCATCTAGTTAATTAACATTCATCATTGCATATACTTTTTTTAGGGAGGAGAGAACATGTATGTTTTACTCTCCTAGCAAATTTTAATTATATATGTTATCAACTATAGTCACCATGTTATATTTTAGATCCTCAGATCTTATTCATCTCATAACTGAAAGTCTGTACCTTTTTTGTTAAACTCTCTCTATTCCCTCACCTCCCAGTCCCTGGTAACCACTTTTCTACTATTGTTGAGTTTGACTTTTTTTTAAAAGATTCTACATGTGTGATGCCATGCAGCACTTGTCTTCATCTGGCTTCCTTCACTTAGTATAATGCCCCCCAGGTTCATGTTGTCAGAAGTTGCAGGATTTCCTTCTTTTTCAAAGCTGAAAAATATTGCACTGTATACATCTATGATGTTTACTTTACCCATTCAACCATTGACTTAAGTTGTTCCCATACCATTGTGAATAATGCTGCAATGAACATGGCAGTAGGTATCCCTTTGAGATACTGGTTTTGTTTTCCTATGGACATATAGCTAGAAGTGGGATGCTGGACCATAAGATAGTTCTATTTTTAATTTCTTGGGGAACAACCATACTCTTTTCCATAGTGGCTGCATCAATTTACATTCTCATCAACAGTGCACAAGGGTTCCCTTTTCTCCATACCCTCACCAACATTTGCTCTCTCTTGTCTTTTTGATAATGGTCATTGAAACAGGAATGAGATGATCTCTCATTGTGGGTTCTGCTTTACATTTCCATGGTTAGGGATTTTTTTTTTTTTTTGCAGTTGAGTTGTATGAGTTTCTTATCTATATTGGATATTAACCTCCTACTGGATATGTGTTTTGCAAATATTTTCTCCCATTATGTAGATTGCTTTTCATTTTGTTGACAATTTCCTTTGCTGTGCAAAAACTTTTTAGTTTGATGTAGTCCCACTTGTTTACTTTTGCTTTTGTTGTCAGATTCAGAAAAATCATAGCTAAGACAGATGTCAAGGAGCTTGAATCTATGTTTTCTTCTAGGAGTTTTATGCTTTCAGGTTTAATGCTCAGGTCTTGATTTGTGTGTATGGTATAAAATAAGGACCACTTTAATTCTTTTGCATGTGGTTATCTAGTTTTCCCAACAATGTTTATTGAAGAGAGTATCCTTTTCCCATTGTATATTCTTGGCTCCTTTGTTGAAAATTAGTTGAGAATATATGCACGGGTTTATTTCTCGGTTCTCTATTCTGTTCCATTGATCTATGCATCAGTTTTTACGTCAATGCCATAATGTTTTGATTACTATAACTCTGTAACATAGTTTGAAAGCAGAGAGTATGATGTCTCCAGCTTTGTTCTTCTTTCTCAAGATTGCCTTGGCTATTGGAGGGTCTTTTGTAGTTCCATACAAATTTTAGGATTTTTTTCTGTTTTTATAAAAAATTACATTATAATTTTGATAAGGATTGCATTAAATCAGTAAATTTCTTTGGGTAGTACAGTTATTTTAACAATATTAATTATCCAGATCCATGAACACAAAATATCTCTCCATTCGTGTCCTCTTCAATTTCTTTCATTAAAGTCTTATAGTTTCAGTGTACAGGTCTTTCACCTCATTGGTTAGATTTATCCATATTTCACTCTTTTTGATATTCTTACAGTTTTTAATTTGGGTTTTTGAAATCTGGCAAAAAGAGAGACCACCTTCATGGGTCATTTTACCCCAGACCATCACACAGTTCCTGCATCTGAGAATGTGCTCCCTGGAATTACCACCTTAGTTTGATCTAAAGAGCAAGCTCCACTCAAACCTGACCTACTTAGACCAAAGTCTCACTTATAAACACCCTGTGCTGGAGGAAAAGTAGTGTGAAGATTTCTTAGCTCTCAACTGTGAGGAATCCTAGGTTACCCTGGCAGCAAGGCAGGAAACTTTAAAGAGCCTGACCAGCAAAAGAGAAAAAAAGACCAAAGAAAGCCCAACCTAATTTGTAAAATAAACAACACTATTTGATCTTATACAGTGAAAGTTATAAACAATAAAAACTCTAAAAGGAAAATTCATGAGTGTGTAATCTTTCTAAAAATAAGTCCTCTGCACTGTAAAATGTCAGATACTGATTAAAATTAGAAAATCTTAAACTAACAAGGTTACATCCATATAGTATTTATGAACAGGTCTTTTGTGAATGTAATTCTTCCTGGAACCTGTATTTTGTGTAGTTCTGATTCTTTGCATTCAGGATTCTGACATATTATAGGATTATGCTCTGGTTTTGTTTCATCACCACCCTTTTATTTTTTTAAACCAATTACATTTTATTTTTAAACATGTACCTCAATCTGATCATGCTTTAATATAAAGTGTTTTATCATCATCACCTCTTTTAAAAGAGGTACGAGGAATATACTTTTAATAAGACAGCATTTTAAAAACAAAATGACAACCAGGAGACAAAAGGTACTTTGACAATAAGCCTAGTTTTATGCATGAGAACAAACTAACTAAAAATTGAAGTTTAAGTGACATTTTATATTTTATGCTTTTAGTTTTAAATATTTTTAACAACTACTTTACCCAGAACTCCTGAACTGTCCACAAACAGTATGGGCCCAATTAGCTTATTTTCAAAAGCATCATTTCAATAAAGACAACTGGCTAAGAAATAAAACAAAAAAGAAACACTCAAAATGTGTACCCCAAGCCCTTTTTGGAGGCATTTAGTGAACAAGGGTCTCTCCTGCATACCAAGCAGGCTGGTCACACTTCACCCAGTATTCCTGAATGATGACTTGCTTCCCAAATTTCCCTTATAGTTTTGCAATGTTCCATTTTATATGCACAGCAGTCCAGCAGCATTTTGCAAGTAATTGAGGCTACTATATATTGATAGTATATTTTTCAAATACTACCTTTGCATAATACCATGATTAAGGTATAGCAGGGGGGAAATGAAGGCTTAACAAAACCTTATTGAAACATAACTGAAAGTCTGCATGAAATCAAGAAGATCACAGAAACATTCAGTACCATATCTCAAGATTTCTGTTAAGTAAAAAGGTATTGAACACTAAAAGCATTTAATATGAAAAGAGAAGTTGAATTCTTGATTTTCTGAAAATTTTCATTCTTAAAATGTTAGACAAACATGAAAAAAATTGAGTTGCATTCCTCCACATGTAAACCATTTGTCATCCATCAAGTTTTTTATACTTCATTTCTTCACCAAAAATTGTGTGATGTCAGATCCATGCTTTGATGCTAGAGATCGTCTTCTCACCTGGCTCCTTTCCTTGGCTTGTCTGGCAGTTCTCTAAAATGTAAAAAATAGGAATGTGTTCACATGTTGGGAAAAAAGTACTAGCTACAGAAAGTCAAAAACTCTGTATTCTGCTGATCTGGAAAAAACTACATTATCACCACACCCACTTACCAGTGCTTCACCATTAGTGGGGGTTACCAAACCACAAGCAGAGGACACAAGTAGCTCCGCTAAGTGCCCTGACATCCTGGGTTCACTGAGGACCAGATGCTGAGGAGAAAACACATAGCTTTGGGGCATGGCTTACTACCCAGTGAGGTCTGTGAATCCCTCATTTGGGGTCTAGGGGAGGAGGCCATGATTCTCCTCATCCAAGTGGGAGCCTGTAAGGCTTCTTGGGATCTCCCAGAATGCAATGTATACAAGGCCCACCACCTTCTTCTTCTTTGGAATTCCCAACACCCAAACCAATACAGAAAAACAAAATGAGATAGAAAAGAAAAGATCTTCTACCATTCCTACAAATATAAAATTATTACAGAAAGGGTAACATTTTATTTTACTACATCTTAATACTTTTATTGATCTTAAATGTGCTAATAATGTACACAGCTGAGAAACTGGATGACGTTTTCCCTCCAACTGGAGTCCATGTATGTTTGAAGTGATCCAGGCGGAAGGGTGAGGAAAGCAAAGAGTGTTCAAGCTAAAAACAAACAAAAAACCCTGCCTATATGACAATCCTATTTACGTAAAAATTATGTGTGTGAAGAGAGGGGTCTAAAATATTAAAAGAAGGGTTAGAAAATGCTCATACAGTATGAACACTGGCAAAGCATCTGAGAAGATCTCAAAACTGTAAATACAACTCATTAGTATTTTAAAGAACATCAGGGTCTTTAATAAACAAAACGATGGTGGGCCCTCCTACTCTAACCACTTGGGCACTAATTAATGCAGTTAAATGAGCACTCTCATCATTCACTGATGGGAAGGGGGAGCCTGACAGTATAAACCTTTGGAAAACCGCTTGGAGATAAAAATATCAGCCTCAAAAATAACCAAACACTTGACTCAGTGATATTTTAGATCTGAGAATCTATCTTAGGGCATGACCTCAAAATGTAAAAAAAATGCGCTTGGCAACATTATGTATAAGAACAAAAAAGAATGTAAATAACTTCAGTGCTCATCAGCATGGGAATGGCTAAAAAAACTACGGTACAGATCTACTCAACAGAATAATGTGCAGCCATTTTAGGCAATAAACATTATGAATGCTTATTATGGAAACATGGGGAAATGCTTAAATCTGCCACAAGTGAAAAAAAGTTAGATACAAACTTGCATATTGAATATATGATTCTTTTTAAGATTATCTCAGTAGGCAGATATGACTTCTTTTTGTTGGACTGGCTGTTAAAAATTCATCCTAGTTGATAAATAATATTATTTCATTTTTTAAATAAAATAAAATTTATTTATTTTTAGAGAGAGGGGAAGGGAGGGAGAGAGGGAGAGAAACATTGATGTGAGAATCATCGATTGGTTGCTTCCCTACATGCTCCAACCAGGGATCAAACCTGCAACCCAGGCATGTGCCCAACCAGAGTTGAACCGGTAACCTTTGGCTTTTCGGGATGATGCTCACCCCACTGAGCACACTGGTCAGGGTGACTGTGTCATTTTTTCCCCTCTTGTGTTAAGCAACAGGTAATTGCTCACAGATATGTCAAGGTTAATAGGTTTCATACTTTGGCCGGGAGTGCAATGTTTGCATGTTGAATTGAGCTGGTCCTAGAGATAATTTATTAATGTTCTTAAACACATAAGGACATCCTTAGCTGCAGATGCAAACCTATGTCACTGCCCCAGTTCAGCAAACTTTTAGCTTGATGGTCTGGGTCTCTTCAAAGCTATGCAAATTGTACACTGTATTCATTTTCATCTAGGTGGTGGTGAAATTTCCTGGTTCTCGAATAAATTAGAAGGGAAGCAGCCTCTCTTCCATCTGTGACTGGGCACTTAGGCCTTGCGAGGAAACACCAGTGTTTGTTAGGTGATGAAGGAAAGAAAACGCATCTTGGATCCCAAACCAGGGATACAGGTTCACCGACATCATCTTCCACAACTGTATGCACGGTGTGCAATTTAATGCCCCAGGATGGAGCCGCATGTGTCTGAGAGCTTCACTGACCTCTCTGTGGCAGACTGTGCAGAGAGTCTGCAGGTTGTCCAGGGAGCACTGTCCTCCTCCTCCGAACACTGGCTTGATGTGGTCCACCTGCCAGAAATGCCCTTCCCCTGGGTTTCTTATCATTTCATTAAGCTGCAATAAGAACACAAGATCAGCGCTTTTACATACACTGTGGGAACTGTTGGTTTTGCATTGTGCAATCATGTTTACACAGCAAGATCACAGGGAAAAACACATTAGAGTGGCTTTTTATAGCTTTTTTTGTTAATAGGAAAAAGCCTCTAGGTTAGCAATTTGAAAGCAATAAAATGTGTTCCTGAAAAAATTACTTTTCCCTTACCTAACCCATTTTGAAAAATTATAAGCAACTATGAAATACCACCACTCCTGACAGATTGTGAAAAAGCAGTTGCTTCTGCACTTTTGAGCTACTTTATATAGTCACTAAAACAAAACTGAGAAAGGAATAAGAACAGATTAGTAACTTAAAACTTCTGAATATTACTGACTCGAACAATCTTTAATTGTTGACCTAAAAGCATTTGTTACTATACCAATGACAGTTTAATATTAAAAGCTATCACTTGGAACTTTTAAGCCATTCACCTGAGAATCTCCCAAGTAACATGGATTAGTAGTATTTCTAGAACAAACCACTATAAGTTGCGTATTTTGAATAAACAAAGGTGCCCATTTAAAGCAGGCATGATTTAGGCCAGTCCACATACACGCACTTTATATTTAACCAATGATGACCTACATTCAAACGGAAAGTATTTTAACTTTTACCTCAGGTAGTAAAACCAGCTCATAGCATAGTTGTGCAGTTGTGAAGATGAATGTTGTTTTTATATTTTCTTGGTCTTGAACAAGGAAGACATTATAACCAACTTCATGGCTGGCAGCCATGGGAACCTGTGCTGTAGTTCTAAATCACTTCTGAGGAAACTTGTCAGACCCGTGATGACACAGGGACCTGATAACAGTGCCCAGCCTGAGAGAAGCCCCAAGTGGCGGCAAGCTGGAGCAGCAGACTTTGTCCAGCTGTGTTTCGCACTGTTAGGAGAAACTACAAATGGCAGTCTTATGCATCTAGCAAATGACACATTCTTAGGAAAAAATTCCATTTTGGTACTACCTTTCACAACCAGTTCTTTTGCTTTGAACAGTGTCTACTCTGACAGACTCTATGATCCAGAAGGTGTTTCTTTATTCTTCCTAGTAATCCACAAATCACTTGGGACCAGTCTTCAACATCCTAAGGTCACCTCTTGAAAGAGTCACTCCCTCTCTGACTGACTGTCCCCCACCTGGGCCCTGTGGTGCTC
Organism: Mormoops blainvillei; assembly: GCA_004026545.1. Taxonomy (NCBI): domain Eukaryota; kingdom Metazoa; phylum Chordata; class Mammalia; order Chiroptera; family Mormoopidae; genus Mormoops; species Mormoops blainvillei. Next base: position 39,553 of record PVJD01011514.1, read on the forward strand.
CTTATCCTCTGAGCACTTCGTTTTAGATGCACATTATGTTACTTCTGCAGTCCCGGCCTGGCTGCTTTCAAGATGTCCTTGAGCCCTTTCATTGTGTCTACTGGAAGCCTCCACCAAGGCAGCAGACAACTGGAGTCTGGGTGGCACCCCTGGCGGGGGGTGCAGTATGTCTCTCAACAGTTAGACCAAAGGATATCTCAGGAACCCAGGATACCATTTAAAAAGTACTGTATTTCACTAGTTCTCAAAGTCATGCTAATTCATCTTTGCAGAAATGT
>PVJD01011515.1:0-45760 GCA_004026545.1 Mormoops blainvillei
CATGGTTTCTTGACAGCTTCCCTCTTTCTGGTGGAGCAATGCTGCTTTTGGTAAAGCCAGTCATTTCTAGTGCATTGACCTTGTGTTGCCATAAGAGGGCATCGTCTCTCTGTAGGAACTGTGTCACAGCTGTACCAGTGTCTCCTAAGGCTCCAATGTTTATTCTGTGGTGACAGCATTTAATGACAGGCCCACTGCCACACAGACCACACAGTGTGACTTAGATGTTGTCTCTATCCCCAGGTTTCAAGCAGAAGAGATGCCTACCCTGCTGCCCTGTGAGACCAGGGAATCTGGGAGAAATATCCTCCCAACTCCTTCCAGAAGGCCTCCCTTATCATCACTGCCTCGCAGTCTCACTTACTCACCTGCCCTGTGGGATTAAAATAACCAGTTAGGCAGGTTTATTTAAAATATACATACAACCTATGTTATACATGTATGTATTTGTACACTGGACTCATATTCCAGACATTATTCTAGTGGGGTGAGGTTACTTACATAACCTTTGTAGCCACAAACCTGAACCAACAGCCTCTTTTATTCTATAGAAAGAGCTATTCTATACAAAGTGCTAGAAATAGTCTTATATCAGTTAAAAAAAATCTAACATTAAATAGAAGGAAATTAAGCGCTATCAATTAATTCTAAAATGTCATCACACAGAAAATATGTTGCCATGATACCTAGTGTTCGTAACATTCCTTTTGAAGAATTAAAATGATTATATTTTACACGTGGAGCATGGTGTCAATTATGCCAGGCAGCGGGAATGGGTGGGGAGTAGTAACAAACCTAGTGACACAAGGTCAATCTTTACACACGCCTCTTGCAGCAGACACTGAGCTTGGAAGGCGAAGATTATGAGACAAACCCCAGGCCACTCTCGTTTGCCTCCAGGATCCCCGGGGCTGGAAAGGGGGTGAGGATATCACCACCCAGAAGCCCATTGTTTTTAACCTGCCTCTGCCACACTCTGGTTAATTAGTCTACCCAGCCTGACAGTCAATCAGAAAATCATCCCCAGCAGTAAATAATGTCACCAAAGTGTGTGGGTTACAGGAATTGGGAGCTGGGGGCAGATGGGGTGTTGCTCCTTCAAAAGATCAGGGTAAGATCAATAATGGTCACTTTGGTGTTTGTAGCCCCCAACGCTTAAGCAACTTCCCCTTTATTGACTGTTGGATCTTTAAAACAGATACAGGAAAGGGGCGCCTGATGAGCTCCCCAAGTCCAAGATTGCAGAGAACATGAGCCTGGACAGTTACTCACAGATAGATGAGCACCAGGCTGGTAGCCAGGAGAACCCAGGTTTCTGTGGAAAAGCTTGGGATCAGGTCCATGGCCACTCCCCTCCCGAGAGTCTCTTCTCTGAATTTTCCTTGCAGCAGTGTGTGCTCGTCTTAACAGGCCTGTGTGTGGGGAATTTCCCTTCCCTCATGTGGATACTCAGTGAGACTTGGATGTTTATGCTCTGGGAGACAGGGTGGGGCAAGAGCGGTAGCCAATAGAAACGCCATCTGTGCTCAAACTGCTGGTGACCTCTCACCATGACAGTTGGCAAAACATCACGGAAACTCCCACTCTGACCGCCTTTGAGGTCATATTCTGTGAGAAATCAATAAACAACTCAGTCAGTTTTATCAGAAAGCCCGAAGGTTACAGAAACTCAAGTAAAGCACTGGCCTTAAATCTCTAACGTGCTCTTGACTCCATAGCTGCCCGCAGTAAGAAATTCTTGAAATCCTTCGAACAAGCTAAGTCTCATGCTATTCTTTACCCATATTCTTTACCCATGCAGATCTTTACCCATGCTATTCCCTGTGCCAAGAAATGTCCCTGTGCCCTAGAGGACTCCTACTCGTCATTCAAAGTTCAACCTAGGCAGAACCCCTTCTTTTGGAGCCTTTCCTAACGAACCTCTTGAACAGATATCACTGCTTCTGCCTCTGGGCAACTTAAAAAAAAATTTTTTTAATGAAATTTATTGGGGTAACATTGGTTAATAGGATCATATAGGTTTCAAGTGTACATTTCTATGATACTAGATCTGTTTATTGCATGGTGTGCCCACCACCTAAAGTCAAACCATCTTCTGTCACCACTGGGTAACTTTTATTCTCTGCAAGCAATTTTACTATTATCCTTATAACCCACCCCACCATTTATTTAACATTGTTTCTGTAAAAGCTGACCTGTAAATTTACATGCAGCTATGGATACACAGCCTGTTTGCTTAAAGGGTTCTAGGAGGAAAGGAAGCAGGTTCCAGTCTTCAGGCATTTCGGTTCCAGGGAATTTGCTCATCTTTGACTGTAAAACCAGGAGGACGAAAACTGGATCATCACTTGACTGGCCCCTAGATGGCTATGGTGCAGACTGTACTGACTCACACATGGCACCATCAACGGAGAACCCATAACCCCGACCTCCCTTTGGTTTCCTTTGTTCTGCCCTCCCCTTCCCTGCCCATAAAAACCCTTGCCTGCACTGAGATATTAAGGTGGTCTTTGTGACATTAGTCCATCATCTTCTCAAGCCGCTGGCTCTTGAATAAACCAACTTTCCTTGGCTCTCAGTTATTGGCTTTCAGATGGCTGGTATCTGAACCTGTATTCAATATCACCTTCTCCACCATCCAGCACCACTGTTGATCTCTACACCAAGTTCCCTTTCCAGATAAGAGCTTCTCAAGGGCACAGTCCAGGTATTAGTCACCATTATACCTGGCAGAACACTTTATGCATAGTGGGCATTGAGAAAGATTGGTAGAGGTGAGTTGCTAGAAGTGATATTGCTGGGTCCCTTGTGTGTCCCTTCCTTGTGGCTCTTTGGTGACCACTCCATCTTTCTGGATTGTTAATCCAACAAGAGGGCCTGGTCATCGTTGTTGCACATTCAAGGTGATCAATTAGGGTTTTGTGGACAAGGAGCCCACGAAGCTGAGGCAGGGCATGGACAAGTTGGTGATGGTTATACCAAACTCATCAATTCACCCTGCTTCTTGTCCCACTCCTCAGAGGGTCCTGCAGTAGACAAGCAATTAGACAGATTAATGACCAAAGAATAGCTCCCTCTCTCTGGAAAGACTGCAAGTCCAAGAACAATGGGTATGAAGGTGAGAACAGTAGCGCAGAGGGCCAAGTGAACCCCCAACATGTTAGCCACCACTAACATGGCAAATGTCACTTTCGGAAACATACATAGCACACAGGACTCCAGAAACATGACATGAGTTTTTTTTTCTGGGGCAAAGTGGGTTAGAGAAGGTGGTTTCCTTGTTTTTTGACCAGTGGGGGATTTTCTAATGGGCAGTGAGGGGCTGGTAGAAGGAAGGATATATCAGCGGTGAGTGTCACCTGTGACCTTTCTGCCACTTTCCCGATGGGAGAGGTCCAAGTACTGAGGGTCTCAAAATTCCACCTGTTTGCTGTCATCACTCAGACCCATGTTTAGTGTCTGCATGGTATGAGAAACCATGGGAAAAATGAAACCCTGACTGTTCTTAAAACTCAAAGAAACAGGAGACATTTAAGCTGTGTTTGTTCAGTTCCTTCTCTTTATCTTTCACACATTCAGAGCTTCTGCAGAAAGGGATGCTCACCTGTTGCCAATTCTTCAGTTTCTTCTGGCCATAAATTCTCCAGTGTTGCATGAAACTGGACTCAGTAGGTAGATGCCTCATTGGTGAATTGCATAAAGTCCCACTCTTTCCCCCAATTCCTTTTATTTACTTGGAAGCTTGTCATGCAGCCTGAACTTTCTACCATCAAAGTTTGTCACCCTTGCATTAAGATTTTCTCCAGGAGGCATTCCTGCATAAATTCCACAGCTGTCACTGGGAAGTGTAATGCATGAATACATTTACTCATCTGTGCATTGATTCAAGGCCAAGTGAGTAAATGTTATGTGTAGTTATGTCACCAGGTTGGGGGCTACAAGCCATACAGTCCCCATCCTCGGGAGCAGCCTCCTAGTGGAAGGAGGGAGACACATAACTGTGGCCAGAACGCGGTGAACCCCTGGAAGATCTGGGATAAGGGGGCCCTACAGGGAGGACAGAAGAAGGGGTTGCAAGCTTGAATATCAACAAAGGACAGGCATGACAAGTTGCAAGTTGATTCACAGGAAAAGTCACTGTAGAAAGTCCCAAGAATTCCAATTAGTCTGCCCTCTTTTGCTGCCCACCCCTTGGTAATGTTAAGCAGGGTCATGCTACTCTCCCCAGTTTATAGATGTAAAAACCGGGGCTCAGCAACTGCAAGTGGCTTCATAAAAGCTATCGATCACAACAATGTATTAGAAATAAGTTAAAATGAATGGAAACTGAAACGTCTTCTGCTGCTCCTAAACGCCGATATTCAGCTTTTGCTGTTCCCTAATAAGGGTCACTATGGGAAATAGTGAGACCCAAGGCTGCAGTGGCAATCGGTTAAAATTCTGGTTCTCCATGGTGACCCCTGCGGCAGCACCTCCATGGGGCTTCCAGAAGAAAGGACCCCAACTCATCTCAGTGGGAACAAAGACAGGTTCAAGTCATGGCTACTAAGGGTGATGTTGGTTAGGATCTCCCCGCTATGTTCTAAACCAGAAAGGTACACAGAAGACACCCAAACAAGGAAAGCGTAGGGTTCCCCTGATAACTATTGACAACTTAATTCGCTCACCTAAACACAAAGCTTTTATTATTCTTTGCCAAAACAAAACTTCCGTGGAAACTATTATGTTTTATTCTTCCTTAAAATCACACTTAGCTGGCTTTATTTCATAACTAAGCCTCATATGACCGCCCCCTGGCCATATTCACTTTAGGGGGTGGTCCAGCAGGTTGGAATGTATACCAGCAGCCTAAGGAAGAGGCTAGTCATTCCCCAGGACTCAAATATAGCCAGAGCCTTGCCCTAAGCAATGCAAGGGGCCTTGCTCCTCAAGGGGAAATGGAAGGCATGATCTCTGTGCCCCCTTCCTTCCCAGAAGGAAACATCTAACAAGAGAAGGCTTACATCTAACAAGAGTTGTGCTGAAGTGTGAAAAAATACATTGTGCATTGGAAGAACAGCCCACACAACCCATGTCTCTCCTCTACTCATTCGTGTATGTAAGTGCTCATCACCTGCTTTCAGAACTTTGCTCTACATGCTTAGGGTACAAATGTGACTAAGATCCAGACATTATTCAGGTTGATATAGGGACAAATTAACAGATAATTATAGTACAACCAAGTTAAAGTAATTATACGGGTAGGAGAAACTTAATGTTCTCATCATCAGAGAATGGCTTATCTGCTTCCTTGGTCTCCTTAACAAACAGTCAAAGTTGAATCTCAAATAACATTCAGGGAAGGTTAGGCTCAGATATCAGTATAATAAGACAGGTTGTCGGGGACTCAGTGATGCAAGGAGTACCATTAGTCTGATACTCCCGTCCTTGTATAACGTTAGCCCAAGTGGCACCTCTTCTGGGAAGCCCATCCTGACACCCACTCGCTGAGAGACTTGCCCACAGCATGAGGAGAGAGCATTATTCTGAAATGATTGGCACACGAGCTTCAAATTTCATAGGTCACAATCCTGAGCGTGCAAAAAAAAAAAAAAAAAAAAAGCAAGATTATGTGTCTGTAACTCAGCTCTTAAGCTCCCGTACTTCTCAGTAGGGTAAAATTAGATCTTTTAGATCTTGTCAATTCACAGTAACCAGTTGGTATCTCCATTTTGGTGGCTGGGCCACGGTTGGTGGAGGAGTTGATTGGGTTCGGTCCATGTTGATTGGGTTCTATGCCTGTTGCGTTCAGTCCAGGCTCTAAGGCTGAATATGAGTCAGGATGAGTCAGTCCTTTGCCCTCATGAAGGGAAGATGGGTGGACACTCAACAATTAATCACATAAATATATATTGAATTACAAATCTGGACACACGCTATGAAGTCATAGTATTTGGCACAGTGGACCTTTCTTTCTTTCCTTAAACTACCTTGTCCTTTGAAAGGTATGAAGACAATAGAATCAGCAGGACTTGACGCATTGAAAGTGTGTCACCTTGGGCAGGGCTGCACTTGTTTCTGCCTCTGTCTGTAAGGGAAATTAACCAGAATTGACCTAAAAGGGCCTTATCCCAAGCGCAAGGTCTCTTCATTGGCTGCTTCTCTCAGGTCCTGTGTCCCTCTAGGATTTTCTAAACCCTCCCTCCTCCTCTCTTTTTCCCCTCCCTGTCATTTAGGGTCCCTAAGTCCCCTATCCCAGTGAGGAACCAAGAGTACCCGAGGACAAGTTGGAGAGCAAAGATGAAATAGGATAGACCTGGGAGAAGACAAATACCCTTTTAAATCCTGAGCTGTTAATTCTAGACAGTTTCACTGCTGGGACTGCAGAAGAAGGGAAAACCCACACACATACAAACACTTGCACACAGGCGCACATACACATACATACAGCTATCAAGACCTAGCCTTAGAAAACAACAGCTACTATCCATTGTTCTGAGTACTTGGCTGTATTAACTGATTCAATCCACCCCAAAATCCCATGGCATAGGTATTACTATGATCTCTATTTTATAGATAAGCCAACTGTGGGCAGAAAGTTTAAGTGACCATATAGGTCTCGTCACTAATTACCAGCAGAACTGGGATTCGAATTTTAGAGACCAAGGTCTTAACTTTAAGTAGGCTTAGCCTTGCCCAAGAATTAATGGGACAACTAGTGCTAGAGCCCAGGCACTCTGAGAGGATTGCGACCAGCACTGTAGCCCAACAGAGACAAGGCGAGGCACCTTAGCAAGCCCATCAGGAAGACCAGGGATGAAGCAGGGGCATGTCTTTCTGATCCACACACACTGCACCATGCAGGAGGTCCTCCTGGCCCCACAGCAGAAGCACCGCCATAGACTTTACAGCAAAGGAAAGAGGAGGAAGAGGACTCCGCATGGCTTCCTGCTTTCTGCTCCGTCCTGGAGTGCCTCTTTCATCATTAACAAACCACTAAAATCTCTACCACAATGTACAGTTTAGGAAGTTCTTTTATATCTCTTTTAAATGACCCTCATGACAACCCTATGAAATAAGCAAGGTTGGGATTATTTTAATCCCCACTTTACAGATGTGGAAACAGAAGCTCGGGGTGGAGGTGAGTATTTCCCAAGCAATTAAACCATGAATCCTGGGTATGGAGCCAGAACTTACGCTTCCAAATTGTGCCAGCAGCATGCTTGCTTTGATTCCAAGCGGCCTCCTAAAATAACTTGGCAGGTTGTTAGCCTCACATAGTGATAAATCTTTCCTTCCATACCTCCCAGCACACTTCCGCTATAGATGAAAAACACTACAAACCTGACTGTGACCCAAAAATGACACGCACATCCTTTTATCCATTACTAAATTGTGTATTTACTGAACTCATTGTGTCAGCAGGAAAGGGATGTTGCAATCGGTTCTGACATTTAAATCAGAATAATTTAGCTTTCCAAGAGAGCAGAACGTAGAAGGTGATGAAACCAATGAGTGAATGAGGAATCAGAGAATGGTGGGCAAATTTCAGAAGACCACTTGAAAGGCAATTAAAAAAACAGGAAGGGTACGATGAAGCAAAAGAGAAGTGTCTCAGGGTATATTGCGAAAGAGGGACAAAGCCCTCAGTGTCTAACCTAATTGTGGATGTAATCTCCTAGTGGGTTTTGTCTCTCCATTGCTGGTCTCATCCGGAAATCCTCTGCTAGACCATGAGAAAGAGCTTGGTAAATCGTGGATCTTGTAACATTTCTCCATTTCTCAAATTCCTCCAACAGCTCCCATTATCCACAAGATAAAATCTGTACACCTCAGGGAACCAACACAAGACACTTGTCATATGGCCATGGCTGCTTCTTCAGTCTTGTCTCAGACCACTTGCCATGTATACATGATGTTTTAAGAAAGTAGTTAGATTTGCCACTCCCCAAGCTCTGCAGATGAGACATGTTTGTATCTCCTTGTGGTCACACAGACTGTCCTTCTGCCTGAAAGAAGAAAGCCTAAGCCACTTTCCATCGGGTGAATTCCTAGCCACCCTCTACGAGTCGACCAGGGCGTCATTGCACTGCCTCAGCAGGTAGGTGGTGGGGAGCATTCCCACGTCTGCACACTTACAGTTCCTACAGTGGAACAAGTAGTGACTCTCAGCTCAGGATGCTGTGGAGAGCAGGACCAATAAACTGGCATTGGCCCAGTCAAGATAGGATAAAGTTTATAAAACAAAATGGTGTCGCTCATGTCAACCAAGATAATTGCCAGTCAGCCATGACACTTTGGTTCAAGAAGGAAACTACCTAAGTCACACCAGACCTATCGGACAACGGGGGCACACTTAAAATATCTGCACACATGACCAGAACAGCCATATCTGCAGAGCAGGACCACCCACAGATAGGCTTCTGGGGAAATTCTCTACTTGCCATCAGGGGTGCCAAGACACTTATCAAGAGACCCACAGGGGTAGAGTACACCATCCTCAGGGTATACCTGAGGCGGGCTTCAGAGCCGCCACCAGGACAGCAAGTCTCCAAACAACAAGGTGTTGTTCCACACTGTGCAGAGCTTCAGGCTGCTGTGGCGCCGCAGGCTCTGCCCTGCTGCACCCAGAACTTCGTTTGCCTTACTGCTGGCCGGGGTCTGCAGGTTTGGCCTTGTAAGAGGCTGATGGCTCTCCTGCCTACCGTGCTTTTTCCCAGATGCATAGACCAAGGCTCTGGACTCGGGCTCATTATCCCCCAGGAACCCCCAATTGTGTGATGTTCTTACGGATTGTTACTGAGTGATTATTATTGTTATTAGGTTAGTATCATTGTTATTAGGTTAGTATGGATTTGGATCGAATCTGCATTAATAGAAGCTGAGTGAACCTGCATTAAAAGTCAAGTGATTAGCATAGTCACGTGTGTCGGCTCCCTGTTATTTCTTGGTGCCGGTGTCACCTGGAGGACTGGCGGTCATACAGGTAGCCCAGCGTTTTTGGTTTTTAAGGCATTGATCAGATGACCTGAGCAGGACCAAAGATTGGCTTATAGGAAACCCTATATCACAAAATACACACTCGTGGCAAATGCTCATTACAATCCATGTGCACGGGAGTTTTAAAAAATATGGATACCTAGGCCCATCAAAGTATCTGAATTTTGTTTGTTCAAAGAAAGGGTCAGTATTAAAACAACAGAACAGCACCAAATTAACAAGTTTCTTCTCCGTGCCAAGCTAACATGCAGCCAGGAATGAGAACTGCTAATGGAGATATGACATACAGTGCATGAGTCTTCTCCCTCAGAACAAGAACTTTGTCTTCTAGAGGGAAGAGGAGTGAATGGAAATCACACTGACCTCCTCCCAGGACCAATCTGGAATTAGAACTAAATTGTGGAGAAATCACCTGGAACAAACCACTGAACAATAACGAGCGAGAAGCCTTATAACCTTGGACAGACAGAAGAATCAGTTTCAGCACAACCTGACTGGCAAGGAGCGTGGCGGAGACTCGAGAAGGCTGGCTGGGCACCCTCAGGTGGCAGTGCCAGAGGGATATCTAAGCGGCCAGTTGGACCCCCCTGAGAAGAGTGGGGTCTGAACCATAAGTGGGATCCCCAGCCTGCAGCACCAGAGCCCAAAAAGTACACAGATAACAGCCAGCTGTGAAAAGTGAAAGGCGGCAGGGTTGCTCTCTGCCAGAGACGGGCAGCTGGAGACTGAAAGAGCCGTTTAAAGGGCCAATGCATATATTTTCACTTGCAGTCACTTACCCTGGGCTCCGGCAAAGGCTGGGGGCTGAGTGGGATAGAGATGCCTGAAGAAAGACTGGGGACTGAGGCTTTAGGGAGAGAACTGACAGAGTAGCATCCAGGGCCCCGGTGCTGAGTCATCCCCCATGCGGCAGCAGCCATCTTGCTCAGGCAGACCACTCCCCTGAGCGGAGGCAGCCTGAGAGGAAACAATAGCCCTGCCCCCAGGAAGGACTGTGCCCTGGCTCTGTGGTGCTTAAGCCTGACTGCTGAGTGCAGAGTGACAGCCGCAGACAACAGATCCCTGCAAAGGGAGGAGGGGCAGAGTGGACTAGAGGCGCTTGAGGAGAGACTGAGGACAGATACTTTGGGGAGGGAACTGAGAGAGTAACCTTCGGGGTCTTGGTGCTGAATCATCCCCCATAAGGCAGCAGCCATTGAGCTCACACAGACCACTCCCCTCTGAGCAGCAGCAGCCTGAGGGGAAACATTAGCCCCGACCCCAGGAGGGATTCCGTCCCGCCCTATGTGCTTAAACCTGACTGCAGAACACAGAGTGACTAGATTAACAACTGAAGCAGACAGCCACGGACAGTAGATCCCGGAAGTCTCAGACAGACTGCCTAAGGTCAGACGGGGTCAACACCTGACATCACCAGAGGTGGATCCAGAAAGAAAAAACAGTGGTAAATACTAGAGGCTACCGAGACGAAACCCACTGTGGTCTCCTCCATTATTTGCGATATTTTCTTTACTATACAGCTTTTTAACATTCATTTCTTGTCCATCGAGTTGGTGCATATTGTCACTAGATTTTATATTATAGTTTATTTCTCTCCTTTCTTATAATAGTCTTAATCTCTTTACAGCCTCATTAATACTGGCTCATTTGCTGTTGACAGTGGGATTTCAGGGGGCAGTTATTTCTGTGGTCATGGGTTTCTTTCCTGGGCTTTGTGGTTTTGCTCCAGCAGCCAAATAATGGGAAGACAAAGAAACAACCTCCAGTTGAAAGGAAAGGAGGAATCCTCAGAAAAACTACGAAATGAAACAGAGGCAAGTGAACTATCAGATATTGAGTTCAAAACAATGGTTATAAGGAAGAGCAATGAACTCAGTGAAAATTAAAAAAAACTACTGGGAAACTATGAAGAGCTTACTGCAAACTACATCAGCCTGAAAAAAGACATAGAAACTATCAAGAAGAACGAAGAGGAAATGAAGAATACAATTTCTGAATTGAAGAACACAGTAGAAGGAATCAAAAGCAGGCTAGATGACACAGAAGATCGAATCAGAGAGCTGGAGGACATGGTAGGAAAAAATTCCCAGAAAGAGCAAGAAAATGAAAAAAGGCACAAAGAGAACAAAGAGGGGATAAGGAAAATGCAGGAAAACATGAAATGTAATAATACCTGTATAATAGGAATACCAGAAGGAGAAGAGGAGAAAGGGATAGAAACCTGTTTGACAAAATAATGATGGAAAACTTCCCTAATTTAGAGAGAGAAAAAGTCACAGAAGTCCAGGAAGCACACAAGGACCCAATTAAGAGGAATCCAAAGAGACCCATTCCAAGACATATCATAATTAAAATGGCAGATATCAAGGACAAAGAGAATCTTAAAGGCAGCAAGGGAGAAACAGGAAGGGAGCCCCGATAAGGCTAGCAGCTGACTTCTCCACAGAAACACTACATGCCAGAAGGGGATGGCAAGAAATATTCCAAGTAATGGAAAGCAAAGGCCTGCAACCAAGACTACTCTACCCAGCAAGGTTCTCAGTTAAAATGGAAGGTGAAATGAGGAGCTTTCCAGACAAAAGAAAGCTAAAAGAACATAACTCTACCAAACCAGCATTGCAAGATATGCTAAAGGGACTGTTTTAAGAAGTTGAAGAAAGAGTGAGAGAGAGAAGAATACAAGTACAAAGGGAAAAAGTGCATAAGTACCTATCAGTAATAACTTTAAATGTAAATGGATTAAATGCTCCAATTAAAAGACATGGGGTAGCTGAATGGATAAGAAAACATGACCTGCACATATGCTTCCTACAAGAGACCCACCTCAGGACAAAAGATCTACACAGACTGAAAGTAAAGTGTTGGAAAAAAATATTCCAAGCAAATGGACAGGAAAAAGAAAGCTGGGGTAGCAAAGCTTATATCAGAAAAAATAGACCTAAACTCAAGAACATCGTAATTATTGGTAAGAATTGTGAAAAGCAGTACTTGAAATATTAGAAGCAGTAAGTTCGTTTCTAGGAAAACATAATTTACCAAAACCAACTCAAGGAGAAATAGAAAACTGAATAATCAAGGAGAAATAGAAAACTGAATAATCTAAAAGTCCTAGAAATTTTTAGGCAGAGGTCAAAATCTTCCCACAAGAAAAACATCATGTCCAAGAGGTTTTACCATAACCTTCAGGGAACAGTTATACCTCAGGTTCGTTTCCCAGAAAAGAGAGCCTGAGACACAAACCTTGGTGTTACTATTTCATTGCAGAATATGATTGCAGGGAAGTATGAGTGAAGGAAAATGGGGATAAAGCATGGAAGGAAGAAGAACCTACCAGAGGGCTTCACACCAATCTGGTCAACACATGCTATCAAAAGCAACTGATCTTTCATCCACAGAGACCGTCTTCTGAGAGGCCACATGCCCACTACATCTAGGACTTTGCATCCAAGGGAAGGAAAGGGGAAGAAGGTACCTGCTGGTTTCCTCCTCCCACTGGTCAAATGTTCTTCTCATGCGGCATGAACTCCCCCACACTTCTGCATTACAGATTATTTGGTACGTTGGGAAGCACTGTCAGGTTGCACATGTACATTTTAAGTTAAAATCCATGCAAAAATGGTTCCTACAGAGGTGACCGAAATAGAACAATTAGCCAAAGACCAGGATAGGTAAATTAGTTATTAATGCAATGTTACAAATTCTCCCAAAATATAAAAGTTTAAAACAACAAACATCTATTCTGTCACAGCTTCTTTTTTAGGAATCCAGGTGTGGCTTAGCTAGAAAGCTCTGTCTCAAACTGTGTCATGAGGTTACACTTCCCCTGTCAGGATGGGCTGCAGTCCTACCCAAAGACTTGATTGGTGGGGGATCCACTTTCAAGTCTACTTAGGTGGTCATTGGCAGGATTCAGTTCCTTGCGAGCTCGTAGGCTCAGTTCATTGATGCATGTTGGACACAGGCCACCCTCAGTTCTTTTCCACCTGGGTCTCTTCACAAGGCAGCTTTCAACATGGCAGCTGGCTTTTTAAAGAGTGAGTGAGCGAGTGAGTGAGAGCAGATGCTCAAGATGTAAACCACAGACTTTTTAGGACCTAATCTCAGAAGAGGCATCTCATGTCTTTGGCCATAATTTATTCCTTAGAAGCAAGTCACATGATCTGACCCACATCAAGAGGAAGTGATTAAACGGGAGCATAACTACTAGGAGGCGGGAACCATTGGCTGCCATGTCAGAAGATGCGACTACAGCGTGAAGCCAAGAGAATTTAGAGGGTATAAGGGGGATAAATTGTAATGGAAAAAAATACAATAAAAATAAACTATTAAAAGAAGAAATTAAAAAAGAATAAACTCTGTTTCATATAAAAAAAAAGAGTCACAAAATCAATTCAAAGAATTGAAAAAGAACACTTTATGTCCAGCTCCTTCTATGAGGACAGTATCAAATCAGACAAGCAGGACAGTAAATGAAGATGCCAGTCACACTCAGGAGCTTCAGTGCAAAAATCGTAAAAGAAACGGTGGCAAGCCAAATCCAGAAGTGACCATACACCATGACCAAGTTGGATTTGATCTTAGAACTGAAGGGGGGGTTAACAGAGAAAATATATTAATATCTGTTATCACATTAACTGATTAAAAAAGAAAAGTCATATTATTTCAATAGCTTTATTTGATAATACTCAATTCACATTTATGATACAAAAAAAAGTTAAACTACTCAAAGCAGGGAGTTCCTTAATCTGATAAAATCATCTATCCTGAAAATGTCATTCTTCGTAGTATAAAACCATATCCTCATACCATTTTAATATTTTACCTTGTGAACACATGGCCTTTACAAAAATAGTAATTTTTCTTAAAGAAAGTCCCACCAATTAACTTGATTTTTGCTGTAAATGGAAAGAATATCATTACAAGCTTTCTGTAAGAAATCCTGCTTTTGGATTCCTGGGTGAATAGTTTGAAAATCACTGGAAAAATTAAGTAGTTTCCTTCCTTATGAAGCTGTGTGAACTAGCCAGATTTAAGGGCAGGAGGGGGAAGGGCAGGGGAAGAGGGCCGGCGCTTCATTCAGCTGAGAGCGCTGAGGTTCACTAGTTGGAGTTCTTGACCTTTAGTCAGAACATGGGCTCCTTTGACAATCAGATAAAAGTAATGAACAGTCACCCCAGAAAATAAACAAACACTCATCATTATCCACGCAGTTCCAAGGGGTTCCCAAGGAGACACGCTACCTTGGTGACTGCCAATCCCAGTAACTATTCCAGGGGCCAGCCAAGTCCAGCCACTCCTGTACCCCAGCACAAGATGCCCTATTCCAGTCAGCTACCGATTGTCCCCAGAGCCATGGGGCCCTGTCTATCAGTCTGATTTGGGCCTTCGCTGTGCCCAGAGCTATGATGCACCATGGGGACAACATGTAATCAAGACCATCACAAACGCCACTGACGCAGAGGACCTACGTGGCGTGCTCCACTGAAGGCAGACACACCCAAAGGCATTGAGAGCTTGAGGAAGGCAGAGATAAGTGGGATCTGGAGCCACCTGGAGTGGTGGGTGGGCTTCCCAGAGGAGGTGACACTCTGCTTGCACTACCATGGACAGAAGAGTTTTTTGACAGAAGAGAAGGAGAGAGGGTATCTCAGGCTGTGAGAATCACCTGGCTTACCATTAGTATCGTTGTTGAGTGTGCTTACCATTTCTTGGTTGCAAAGTACAGTTTCTGGAACATACCAACCTTTATTACTGCTAATAAGGAAGTAGTCGCTCAGGCATAGCTGGGGATCCTCCGCTTCTAGGGCCAAGGCTCAGCCCTGGACCAGTCAGCAGGGTGCTGAAGGTTGGGCAGGTCCTCTGGAAATAGCCACTGGGCTTGGCAGGCGCCGTCCTGATCTGTATTGCGCTTACCAGGGTACATTCTGGTATTTAGAAAAAAATGACTGAGGTAAAACCCGCCTAACATGAAATTAGTCATTTCAGAATAAACAGTTCATTACTTTTTAGTACATTCGCAACCACTACCACTAATCGGTTTCCAAACATTTCTGTTGCATGGAAAAGAAAATCCTGTGCACACTGAGCAATGTCTGCCTGCTTTCAGCTCTCCCAAGCCCCTGGCTACTACGAATGTTTGTACTGCGTTATGGATTTAGCCCTTCGAGTTATTTTATATAAATGTAATCATGTGTATGTGGCCTTTTATTTCTGGTTTCTTTCTTTTTGGGTAAATATTCAGGGCTCATTCTTATTGTATCATGTATCAGTACTTCATTCCCTTTATTTTTTAAAATTTAATTTTTAATTTTTTAAATCTATTTGTATATTTTATTGATTATGCTATCACAGTTCTCATTTTCTCTCCCCATTATCCCCTCCACCCTGAGCCCCATCCCATCATCCCCACGTCAACATTTTCCCGCCACCACTTTCCCGAGCCCCACCCCTCCACCCCTCCCACGCTCAATCCTTCCCACATTTAGCTTCCAATTACAGTTTGCATTCAACATTGTTTTATATTGGTCAGGTGTACAGAATAACAGCAAGACAATTATCTACTTTACAAAGTGACCCTCCTGATATTTCAGGTACACATCTGGCACCATACATAGTAATTACATATCACGGTACTATTGCCTATATTCCCTAAGCTGTACTTTATTTACATCCCCATGACTATTTTATAACTACCAATTTGTACTTCTTAATCCCTTTACCTTTCCATCCATCCCCAACCTGCCTCCCATCTGGCATCCATCAGCCTGTCTTCTGTTTCTATTTTGTTTGTTTATTTTATTATTAAAAATTTTTTTGTTGTTACTCTTTTACAGTTGTCACAATTTTTCCCCCTTTGTCCTCCTCCACCCAGCCCACCCAGCCCACCCCCCCGGATCCCACAGTCATTCCCCAACCATTGTTCATGTCCATGGGTCATTCATACATGTTCTTGGACTAGTCCCTTACCCTTCTTTCCACCATTATTTCTCTTCCCTCTCCCATCTGGCCACTGTCAGTCTGATCCACGTTTCCATACCTCTGGTTCTATTTTACTCATTAGTTTATTTTATTCATTAGATTCCTCTTATAAGTGAGATCATATAGTATTTGTCTTTCATTGACTGGCTTATTTCATTTAGCATAATGTTCTCCAGTTCCATCCATGCTGTTATGAAAGGTAGGAGTTTCTTCTTTCTTTCTGTTGCATAGTATTCCATTGTGTAAATGGACAACAGTTTTTTGATCCACTCATCTACTGATAGGCACTTAGGCTATTTCCAACCCTTGGCTATCGTAAATAGTGTTGCTATGAACATAGAGGTGCATAAGTTCTTTTGAATTGGTGTTTTGGGATTCTTAGGGTATATTCCCAGCAGTGTACTTGCCAAGTCAAAACGTAGTTCTCTTTAATTTTTGAGGAAACTCCATACTATTTTCCACAGTGGCTGCACCAGTCTACACTCCAACCAACAGTGCACTAGGGTTCCCTTTTCTCCACATCCTTGTCAGCACTTGTTGTTTGTTGATTTATTAATCATGGCCATTCTGACAGGTGTGAGATGATATTTCATTGTGGTTTTAATTTGCATCTCTCTGATGGCTGGTGATGTTGAGCACCTTGTCCTATGTCTATGGGTGATCTGTATGTCCTCCTTGGAGAAGTACATTCAGGTCCTTTGCCCATTTAAAAAAAAAAGATTTTATTTATTTTATTTTTAGACAGAGGGTAAGGGGGGGAGAAAGAGGAGAGAAACATCAATGTGTGGTTGCCTCTCACAGGCCCCCTACTGGAGACCTGGCCCACAACCCAGGCATGTGCCCTGACTGGGGAATTGAACCGGCGGCCCTTTGGTTTGCAGGCCAACGCTCAATCCACTGAGCTATATCAGCCGCGCCCCTTTGCCCATTTTTTAATTGGATTGTCTACCTGATGTTGAGTCGTATGAGCTCTTTATATATTTTGGAGATCAAACACTCATCTGATGTATCACCAGCAAATATGTTCTCCCAAGTGGTCAGTTCCCTTTTCATTTTGATAATGGTTCCTATAACCATGCAGAAGGTTTTTAATTTGATGCATTCCCATTTAAAAATTTTTCCTTTATTTCTCTTGCCCTAGGTGATGTATTGGTAAAAATATTGCTGCAAGGGATATCTGAAATTTTACTGCCTATGTTTTCCTTTAGGACTTCTATGGTGGCATGACTTATAATTAAGTCTCTTAACCATTTTGAGTTTATTCTGGTGTATAGTGTAAGTTGGTGGCATAGCTTCATTTATTTTTGCATGTGCCAGTCCACTTATCCCCACGCCACTTTTTGAAGAGGCTATTTTTTTACTCCATTGTACGCCCCTGCCCTTTTGTCAAATATTAATTGACCATAGAGACTTGGGTTTATTTCTGGGCTCTCTATTCTGTTTCAATGATCTATGTGCTTTTTTCTGCCAGTACCAGACTATTTTGATTACAGTGGCTTTGTAGTATAGTTTGATATCAAGTATTGTGATCCATCCTACTTTGTTCTTCTTTCTTAAGATTGCTGAGGCTACTTGGGGTCTATATTTAAGGTTATTATTGATAGGTATTTATTCTTTGCCATTTTCACCCTTGTATCTGTGTTCCTGTCTCTGTCTTCATTTTCTTAAAGCAGTCCCTTTAGCATCTCTTGTAATGATGGTTTGCTGGAGATGTACTCTTTTAGCCTTTTTTTGCTGGGGGGGTGGGTCTGGGAAGCTCCTTGTTTTGCCTTCCATTTTAAATGAGACCCTACTGGTTAGAGTAGTCTTGGTTGCAGGCTCTTGCTTTTCATTACTTGGAGTATTTCTTGCCATTCCCTTCTGGCTTGTAGTATTTCTAATGAGAAATCAGCTGACAGCCTTATTGGAGCTTCCTTATGTGTTACTAGCTGTTTGCCCCTTGCTACATTTAAAATTCTCTTTTTGTCTTTAACTTTTGACATTTCAATTATGATGTGCCTTGGAGTGGACTTCTTGAAGTTCACCTTGATTGGGACCTCTGTGCTTCCTGGACTGCATGACTTTTTTCTCTTGCCAAGTTAGGGAAGTTTTCTGTCATTACTTTTTCAAACAGGTTTTCTATCCCTTGCTCCTTTTCTTCTTCTGGTGTCCCTGTCATGTGAATATTTTTATGTTTCATGTTTTCCTATAGCTCCATTAAACTACCTTCATTTTTTTGAGGATTTTTTTTCTCTGACTGGGTGTTTTTTTCTACCTTGTCTTCCAACATGCTGATTCTATCCTCTGCTTCATCTGGCCTGCTCTAGACTCATTCTAGTATATTTTTCATTTCAGATATGTATATTTCACTTACTTCTGGCTCTTATCATAGTTTCTATGTCCTTTCTCATGCTGATATATTTCCCTCTAAGTTCCTTGTAGTTCACGTAGAGTTCCATGTAGCTCTCACTGAGTTCCTTGAGCATTCTTATAACGATTACTTTGAACTCCATGTGTGATAGATTGCTAGCATCAGTTTCATTTAGCCCTTTTTCTGGGCCCTCCTCCTTTCCTCCCTATTTTTATTTTAGGTGACTCTTTTTGTTTGTTCCTGTTTATTAGACTGGTCTGCTTTGACTTCCTGTCTTTGTGGGATGGCCTTCTGTGGTAGGAGACCTGTGGGACTCAGTGGTGCAGCCTCCTTGATATCCTGAACTTGATGCTTTTGGGATGCCCTTTGCCATTTATGTGGGCTCTTGTGTTATAATTAGGTTTTGGTTTTTGTTGGGTCATTCTTTGGTGCATTCTTTCCTCTGTCTGGCTGGCTGAGAGTCACACCACCCACCATGTCTTTTATGCTGTTGTATAAGTGCTACCAGAATGGAGCAGAACAACCCAG
This sequence comes from Mormoops blainvillei, assembly GCA_004026545.1. Lineage (NCBI taxonomy): Eukaryota > Metazoa > Chordata > Mammalia > Chiroptera > Mormoopidae > Mormoops > Mormoops blainvillei. Next base: position 18,836 of record PVJD01011515.1, read on the forward strand.
GAAGCAAAACCCACAGCTGCAGAAATATCTCCTGCCCACAACCACACTATCAACAACAAATGAGCAATGATTAATAAAGATGGAAAGAGATTAAGACTATTATAAGAAAGGAACAATGAGTATGAGATGACTAATGGAAAGAAAAATGATTTTGAGAGAGTAGAGGGAAGAACACTAATAAGGGAGGAAATAGAAACAAGGTGAAGAAAGAAAGAAAAGAAAGTATACAATGTAAATAAAAAAGGGAGGGAAGAGGACAAAATGGAGTAAGAAAAGGGAAGAATATGAGGTTTTTAAAAAAAATAGTGGAAAAGTAGGAAAAATGTTGAAGAAAAACAACCCCCACAGCAATATCAATGACCATTGAGCAAAGATAAATAAAGGTGGAAAGAGAATATGAAGGAAAAAAGAAAGAGAAGGGATTCTGAAATGTCTAAAGGAAAGAAAAGTGATTTTGAGAGGATAGAGGTAGAAGAAATAGTCAGAGTAAAGAATAAAAAACCAGTAAAAGAAAGAGGGGGAAAAATAAAATTTAAAATGAAAAAGGGGCCGGAGGAAGGCAAAATTGTGTAGGAGGGGGAACAGTAAAATCTGAGATTTCAAATACTAAAATAGTGACCATCTAGGAATAAAATTAAGGAATTGCAACAACAACCACCATATCAACAACAAACGAGCAAAGATTAATAAAGGTAGAGAAGGAATAAGGACCTTAAAAGAAAGGGAAAAAGAGTGAGATGACTAACGGCAAGAAAAATGGTTTTGAGAGGCTGGAAGAAGGAAAAATAGAGTGTGGAGCAGAAACAAGGTATAGAAAGGAAAAAAATAAAATTTAAAACAAAAATAAGAAGAGGGAGAAAGAAGGCAAATTGGAGTAGAGAAGGGAGGAGTAAAATATAAGATCTGAAATAAAACTGAAGTTAAAAAATAATGAAATAATAGGAAGAAACATGAAGAAAAAGAAAAAAAAATATTAAAAAGCTATGCCAGAGAAACGATAATGCAAATAATGAATAGGACCGAGGTAGAATTCGTCTCAGCAGATCTAGTGTTTGCCATTGTCTTCTTTCTGGATCCGCCTGTGGTAGTGTCAGATGGCGTCCTAGTCTAGTTCTAGGCAGCCCGTTTGTAGCTATAAGCAATCCACAGTCTGTGGCTGTCTCCTTCAGGCCTGGCTGGTCTTCATTGCTCTGTCCTGATAGCTTTCCATCAGCACAAGGCCCAAGAGTGGTTCATCTAATGTCTGAGAGCACTGCTAGTACCACCTCTGCCTGTCTCCAGAGGGGGCCTGTGGTGCGATTGATCAGGAGGGTCAATCTGGGGAGGAGCTATTCAGTCTTCAGGGAAGATGGTGGGAGTGTTTCCCCACCCCCACCCCTTGTCTTGGTCTGTCCCAGATTATTTCCAATAATGTATACTTTCTGATAAATTATCTGTCCATTTCCTGTGAGGGGCCAACCTGTGTAAAAGGGTCAGCTCTTTCTGTCTTGTCTCTGATGGCAGTTCTATATAAGAGCTGAGCTTGGGTAGGGCCCTGAAAACCCTTTGCTGCACCTATCTCTAATCTCTCTACTCTGCTGGTTTTAGTGGATCAGGGCCTGAAGAACCAGTGTAGCTCGTAGTACCTGATAGAAGTTTAGGAAGGGCCCTTTCAGAGCTTCTTCTTCTTTCCTCTGCGGATATGTGCCAAGCAGGGGTCTCCTGAGCCTGGTCTCACTGATCTGCAGAGCGTGCAGTCCCGAAGACGGTGGTTGGACCCACATGCCTGTGAGCGGACCTGCCTACCTGCAATAAATCTCAGGCTCTCAGCTCCTGGCCACCCAGCCCCCAGCCTGTCCCTCTCACAGGAGACTCAGACACGAACTCTACCAGCCACACTGAGCTGGGACTCAGAGTCCCTTGGGTGTGCCACTTTCTGTTCTTCCTGCACAGCTGGACTCAGTGACAATGAACTGCATTTTCCCTCTGGTTTCTTTGTTGGCAGAGCCACTGAACACGAGAGCACAGGGTCCCCGCCCTGCCATGCCTCAGCTTCCCTTTTAAAGAAGTCTCTATGTGGCATCCACACTGCAGCCCCAAGCCGTGGGTTGGCTCTCCACACACTCCACCTCCCCACAAAGCAGAAAGCCTCTCTCTGTCAGGGCTGTCCACAGCGTGCCAGTGCCTCTGACAGTTGTAGGAAATAGAGTTTCTCTCTGGAACTCTCCTGGTTGGTGCTGCAGCTATGCATGTGCTGCTTTGGAGTTCCCTAACCCTAATCAGGAGAGGCTTTCCAAGGCCGTGGGATCAGGGCATCGCTTGGGGAGGGAGGGAGCCACTCCCCAAGCTGCATTTTCTGTCTGACTCTTCTCTGCTGTGGGCACGTTGCATAGGTCACTTCCCCTTCGACTTAGAAAATTTCTTACCGGATGGTGCAAATTGTACTCTATATGTACCCCTGGCTTCAAAAATTCCTATCAGCTGAGATTCCGTTGATTGTTCAGCTCACTTATCAGAAGATCAGCTGAAATTCCGTGCTGGGGGCACAAGCAAGAAGGCTCAGCTTCCACCTGCTTGGCCGCCATCCTCATTCCCTTTATGACTGAACGCTTTTGTGTTGTATGTATATACTACAATTTGCTTATCCACTAATCCACTGTTTTATGGTGTTTTCACCTTCTGGCTGTTGTGAAAAATGTTTCTTTGAACATGTAGGTACATGTATTTGTTTGAGAATCTGTTTTCAACTCTGTTAGGTATATACCCAGGAGAGGAATTGTTGGATTGTATGGTAATTCTATGCTTAACTTTTTGAGGAATTACTAAACTGCTTTTCACAGTGGCTATACCAATTTACATTTCCATCATCCATGTACAAAGAATTCAATATTTCCACATTCTCACCAACACTGGGTTTTTGTTTTTGTTTTTTTGTTTTTTTTGTAGGCACCTTAGTGGTTATGAATTCATGATTTTTCTGGGATTTTAACTTTGTGCAACACACTGGGTAAGAATCTTTGAGAACATACCAGATAGAGGGGGACAAGGAAAGGGTGTGGTGGGAACCTGGCCTGGTTGGTCCCTGAGCTTCCTATGGACTCTAGGGGCACATATGTTCTCTTGGCCTGGACAGACAGCTTGTAGGGATCCGCAGAATCCCTACAAGGATTCTGGCATGCAGGCATTATAGGAAATATTTAAACTCCTATATATGGTTGCTGAATTTTAAAAATAAGCATTAATAATTAAGTCTGTCTTCCCCAAAGGAGCCCTGACCGGAAAAGACCCTGAGTTGTGAACTGCAGCAGCTTGAGGCCGAGATCTTTAAGTCTGGCCCATGGTGGCTGTGACTAAAGAGAATATATGAAAATGTTCAGACAGATGTTGAACCCTCTGCAGGGTTATCTAGATAAGGTCACCCATGTGAACTCATAAACAGTTCAATTAGTGTTTGAGAGAGGACAAGAGTTACAGAGTAATCCCAAATTGTGTAATGTATTTTCTTTTAGCAAGAAGAGGAGATATAAGTTCAAGTTTTAGGTGAAAAAAATAATTAAAATGTTGGCAGTTCACTGAGTGTGAACTGTTTGCTTTTTTCCATGCCATCGATTGTTTTTAAATGGCTCTTTTTGGCCCAGAGTAACGGGTTAGGTTAAAAACCGGACCCAACCGCACACTGCCTTCAGGGGACTCATCTCAGACGCAAAGACAAAGACGGGCTTAAAAAGGAGTGGGAGAGAATGCCCCATGCTAATGGGGTCCAGAGAAAAGTAGGTGTAACAGTACTTATATTAGACAAAATAGATTTCAAAACTAAAAGGTAATAAGAGACAAAGGTGGACATTTTATAATGATAAAGAGGGCAAGTCATCAAAAAAGACATAACAGCCCTGGCTGGTGTGTCTCAGTTTGACTGAGTGCCGGCCTGTGAACCGAAAGGTCGCCAGTTTGACTCCCAGTCAGGGCACATATCTGGGTTGCAGGCCAGGTCCCTAGTTGGGGGCATGTGACAGGAAACCAATCAATGTATCTCTCACACATTGATGTGTCTCTCCCTATCTTTCCCTCTCCCTTCCCCTCTCTCTAAAAGTAAATAAATAAAATCTTTTTTTAAAAGACATAACATTTATCAATACACCTGCACCCAACCAGGGAGCCCCAAAATATATAAACCGCTTAACAACATACCTAAAAGGAGAAACTGAAAAAGAAAATACAATCATATAGGGGACTTGAGTGCCCTTCTTGTAGCAATGGTGCATTATCCAGAAAAAGTCAATAAATATCTACCTTAAATGACACATTATACCAAATGGATTTAGTTGATATTTATAGAAATTCTCATCTTATGATGACAGAATATATGTTATTTTCAAGTGTATATGGAACATTCTCAAGGATAGATCATGGGTTGGGGCCCAGGACTAATCTCAATAAATTGAAGAAGACCAGAATTTTACCAAGCATATTTTCTGAGCACAATGGTATGAAATTGTTAATTAACTATAATAACGAAGCTGGTAAAAATGATAAATATGTAGAATTTAAACAATATACTACTGAACAACTACTGGGTCAAAGAAGAAATAAAAGAAGATCAAAAGATACAAAGAGACAAATGAAAATGAAATTATGACATATCAAGTTTTGGGGATACAACAAAAATTGCTAAGAGGGAGGTTTATAGTGTTACAGGCCTACCTATAGACACAAAAAAAATCTCTGATAAATAATTTAACATTATACCTTAAAGAACTAGAAAAAGAAGAACAAATGAAACCTAGCATTAGTAGAAGGAAGTAAATAATAAAAATCAGAGAAATCAGAGTGGAAATAAATGGAATAGAGACAAAAAAAAAAGAAACAAAGAGCTGGTTCTTTGAAAAGATAAACAAAATTGACAAACCCCATGTAGACAAGCTAAGGAAAAAAGAGAAAAGGCTCAAATAAATAAAATCAGAATTATAAAAGGAGAAATTACAATGGACATCACAGAAATATGAAGATTATGCAAGAGTACTATGAACGGCTATACACCACCAAATTGGATAACCTAGAAGAAATGAGCAAATTTTTAGAAGACTACAACCTTCCTAGATTAAATCATGAGGAACTGGAAAACCTAAACAGGCCCATCACCAGGAAGGAAGTTGAAACAATTATAAAAAACCTCCCAAGAAACAAAACTCCTGGAGCAGATGGCTTCACTGGTGAATTCTACCAAACACTCAATGAGATTTCATACCAATACTTCTCAACCTCTTCAAAAAATTGAAGAACAGGGAATAATACTTCTTAACTCAGTTTACAAGGGCAACATTACCCCGATACCACAACAAGGAAAGGACATTTAAAAAAGAAAATTGCAGGCCTCTGTCTTTGATCCTGAAGGAAATAATAGCAAATCAAATACAACAATAAATTGAAAAGATCACCTACCACAATCAAGTGAGATTCATTCCAGGGATGCAAGGGTGATCTAACATTCAAAAATCAATCCATGTGATGTATCACAAAAACAAAATAAAACATATAAATCAGACTTCCTGTCAAGAAGTAGGTAAATGGAATAGGTAAATGTTGTACTTGCTTCCTCTCATAACCACATCAAAATTACAACTAAATTATAGAACAATCCCCCTTGGGAACGATCGGAATGCTGAACAGAAGTCCTATTGCTAAGGATCTTAAGAGGAAGCCATGTTAACACTGGTAGGAGGGGAGAAAACTTGAAATGGGCCAGTCCCACACTCACTCGGAGTGGTTAAAAATCAAGAGGAATATCTCAGCTATGGAGGTTTGCCCTGGAGAGTGAGAGAATCCCAGCCCCATACCAGGTCACCCAGCCCAAAGTACCAGTGCTGGGAAGAGGAATCCCTACTCTATCTAGCTGTGAAAAATCAGCAGGGATTCCTTCCAGATGTAATGGCGGGTGACTGCAGATCTGGGCATCCTCTGAAAGGGCCCTAGCACAGACTCAGTGGCTCACAAATATGCACCCTAAGCTCCAGTGAAGGAACAGCAGCTTGGAAAGTACCTGGGACATAAGGAGAAGAAATGAATTGTTTGGTTTCAGGGCAAGGGCTGGAGGGGCAGCTCTCTCTGGGACAGAAGTGCTGGCAAGTGTGCTTGTTTCACTGTTGAGTCCACCCCGCCACGAAGCTGGCAGGCACAGGTGGAAGTGCTGGCAGGCTCCATTGTTCCCTTGAGCCCTCCCCTCATCCAGCCTGCACACACAGGTGGGCCCTAAGTCTGAGTTTCCATCAACCTGGCCAACACTGCTCGCCCCGTTCTGGTGATTCCCTGAGACTCCGCCCCACCCAACTCATGCACCCCCTCATTTTGGAGGCTGCACCTCACAAACGGCCAGCCTTGGTCCATGCTTCAGACTTTCCTAAAATTTTTCGATGGCTTCAAACCCTGAACAAGCAGCAACTGGCCTTGGTGTGCCTATACTTCTTGCTAAGTGGCCATAAGCCTGACACTAGTGTCAGGAAGCCTTAGTTCACAGCATAACCTCTCTTAGGAACCTCCAAGCCTGGGATAGGCAGCTACCAACCGCAGGTCAGCTTGTAGTTCCTATCAGGTACCTGCAGGCCAGGCACAGGTAGTGGCTAATGTTGGTTTGCACCAGAGTCATTCCCAAGAGGCTCCCAAGCTAACATATCTGGTGGCCAGCTTCAGATCAAACCAGAGCACCGCCAAGTTACCTTCACAAATGACACACTCGAAAGCCGGACTCAGCAGACTAGAGCCCTACTAAAGAGAGTACCCCTCCATGGGGGCTGTAACAGAGAAGAAGGAGGAGGAGGGGCATGAATTGCTCCAAATAAGGGCACCCCAAAGACTGATGAAAGTGGGGCAACTGGGGCCAAAGAAGTAGCTGTCCCCAGAGAGCCTTAATTTAATAGGGGAACTAAACTGCTCAAAAAGGACTTGAGCGCAGGCAGAGCCCAAGCCAGCAGAGTGAGGAGGAGGGGTGCAAGTTGCTTCCACTCGGTGCACCTCCCAAACTAATCAAAGGGCTGCGCACCGAGGGAGATTAAAGGCGCCGGCCTGATGCTTATGGACAGCATGGGCCTTGCAGCGCTCTGAGGGCTGAACCGGGGAAAAGAGCAGCCCCGACACAGCCCCCATCCCTGCAGATTCACAGGAGAAGAAAAAAACAAAGAGAAAACAAAAAACGGAGCCCAGCCCTGTTCTGACTGAAGCGTCAAGGAAGACCGGTAGAACCCATTTGGTGGGTTTAAAGTCAACAGAAGGCTTTTTCTTTTCTTTCTGTTTTCCTTTTTCCTTTTTTTTTTCTTGCAAGCATAAGACAATAAGACCTGGAGCTGTGAAAGGACCAAAGTCAGATCCAGAGATAGATCAGAAGCCCAACAACTGAGAAATAATTTCACTTTGATATCCTTCAGAACTTGAATTTTATTTTTTATAGTTATTTTTGTTATTTTTATTTTTAATATATTTTAATTTTTCTTCCTTACGTTTAGTTTTCTTTGTTTTGCATGTTTGATTTCATTGTTTGACTCATTTTCCAATTCTACCTTTCCTATTACATTTCAATTTCTCTCTTGACACTGCACCCATATTCCAATAACACACTACTCTTGGTCTTTAAATTTTATTCTTTTTATTCAGATTAAATATTGCTTGTCTTACTATTGCTGTTCCAAATCCCACACAGCACCCTACCTGGGTTTTGGCCCATTTCGTTATCTTCCTGAGCTTTATTACTGTCGTGGTTAACTTTATTTTCTCTCACACTACCCCAAGTTTCTATCACTTACTCTCACTATATCTCATCATCTAACCTCACATAGGCGTTCTGCTTTCTGGAGTCAACTCACATTCTTTCCCCTCCCCCCAATAAGAGTCTTGTCTCTTTTTTACCTTTTATAAAAAGTGGCTTCTTTGGTCAATTATCATGCTTATTGTGGTACTTCTCCAAGGATCTCCTATCTGTTTCCTATTTGTTAGTACTTTAACACCCATACAACATTCCCCCACTGTTTTACTCCACTTCGCCTTCACTCTGACCCATCACATACAAGATAAGGTGGGAGATATGAATAATAGTAAACCCGCAGGAGGAGAGAACCCGCCAACAAAGGAGCCAGCAACAGGAAAAGCCCAAGTGCAAGAAGATGGAAGAAAGAGCAAACCTAGAGCACCCAGACAAGGAGATCAAAGAGGCCGCACCTCTGAGTCCCACAGAAATCCTATCACAGAAGTTCACAACAAAGACAGCTGGCAAAGCAGAGCATCAGGAATCACAGAAACAAACAAAAAGAGTCCCTGAAAATGGGGAGACAAAGAAAGAACCAACATTTGAAAGGAATAAAAGACTCTCCACTAAAAGAGCTAAATGAAATAGAGACAAGTGAACTATCAGATATAATTCAAAAGAATGGTGATAAGATACTCAAGAAACTCACAGACAACTACAAGGAACTGAATGAGAATTACAACGGTATGAAAAAGAAAATAGAAACCTTAAAAACCAGGAAGAAATGAAGAATACAATTTCTGAAATAAAAAATGCACTAGAGGAATTGCAAGGAGTCCGGCTGAAGCAGAGGACCGAATTAGTGAGCTGGAAGATAAGGTAGAAAGAAATACCCAGGCAGAGCAGCTGCATGAAAAAAGACTCAAAAAATAGGAAGATACCTTAAGGGGAATGCAAGACAATGTGAACGCAACAACATTTGAATCCTAGGAATAACAGAGGGAGAAGAAAAGGAACAAGGGATAGAAACCCTGTTTCAAAAAATAATGACAGAACACTTCCCAAACCTGGAGAGGGAAAATACCATGCAAGTTCAGGAAATGGAGAGAGTCCCTATCAAGATGAACCCAAAGAGGTCTACTCCAAGACATATCACAATTAAAATGCTAAGTTTTAAAGACAAAGAGAGAATCTTAAAAGCAGCAAGGGAGAAACAAGAAGTAACATACAAGGGTGCAAAGATAAGGCTAACAGTTGATCTCTCCACAGAAACACTACATGCCAGAAGGGAATGGCAAGAAATATTTCAAGTAATGAAAAGAGAATGCCTGCAACCAAGACTACTCTACCCCGCAAGGCTCTCAATTAAAATGGAAGGAGGAATAAGGAGTTTCCCAGACTAAAGAAGGCTAAAAGAATATATGTCTACTACCAAACCAGCACTGCAAGAGATGCTAAAGGGGCTACAATAAGAAGAGGAAGAAAAACAGAGAGAGAGAGAAACACAAGTACAAAGAAGGAAAAATGAATAAGTACCTATCGGTAAGAACCTTAAATGTTAATGGATTAAATGCTCCAATCAAAAGACATAGGGTAGATGAATGGATAAGAAAACATGACCCGAACATATGCTGCCTACAGGAGACCCACCTCAGAACAAAAGACCTACATAGACTGGGAGTGAAGGGTTGGAAAAAAATATTCCAAGCAAATGGACAGGAAAAAAAAATCAGGGTAGCAATACTTAGACAAAATAGACTTCAAAACAAGAGCCATAAAAAGAGATACTGAAAGACACTACATAATACTTAAAGGAAGAATCCATCAAGAAGACATAAACATTGTAAATATATATGCACCCAACACAGGAGCACCCAAATATATAAGAAAAATTTTGGAGGACTTCAAGAAAGATATAGACAGTAACATAATTATACTAGGGGATTTTAATACCTTACTGTCAAAATGGATAGATCTAAACAAAATATCAACAAGGATGTTGTGGAATTGAACAATGTCCTAGATCAAATGGACTTAACTGATGTATAAAGAACCTTTCACCCCAAAGAAGCAAAATTCACATTCTTTTCCAACACACATGGAATGTTTTCAAAGATAGACCACATGATTGGACACAAAACAAGCTTCAGTAATTGCAAGAAAATTGAAATCATATCAAGCATTTTCTTGGACCACAAAGGCCTGAAACTAGAAACCAACCTCAAGGAAAGAACTCAAAAACACTCAAACTCATGGAGACTGAATAGCATGCTATTAAACAATGAATGAGTTAATAATGAGATCAAGAAAGAAATCAAAAAGTTTCTGGAAACAAAAGAAAATGAACACTCAACTGTCCAAACTTATGGCAGTTCTGAGACGGAAGTGTATAGTGATATAGGCCTACCAAAAATTATAGAAACATTTCAAATAGCCTAGCAAAACATCTACAAAAACTGAAGGAAAAACAACAAACAAAGCCCAGAGCGATTAGAAGGAAGGAAATAACAAAGATCAGAGCAAAATTAAATGACACAGAGACTAAGAGAACAATTCAAAGGATCAATAAATCCAGGAGCTGGTTCTTTGAAAAGATAAACAAAATCAACAAGCTTTTAAGTAGACTCATCAAGAAAAAAAGGGAGAGGATGCAAATAAATAAAATCAGAAATGAAAGAGGAGAGATCACAACTGATACCACAGAAATACAAAGGACTGTAAGAAATTACTACAAAGAACTATATGCCAAGAAATTTGAAAACCTAGATGAAATGGACAAATTCCTGGAAATATATAATCTTGCGAAAGTGAATGAAGATGAAGCAGAAAGCCTGAACAGATGGATAACAGCTGGGAAAATTGAAGCAGTAATCAAAAAGCTCCTGGCACACAAAGCCCAGACCTGATGGTTTCCCAGGAGAATTCTACAAAAAATTTAAGGAAGGGCTAACCCCTATTCTTCTCCAACTATACCAGAAAAATCAAAAAGAGGGAAGACCCCTAAGCACTTTTTATGTAGCCCACATCATCTAAATCCCCAAACAAAATAAAGACACCCCAAGGAAAGAAAACTACAGGCCAATATCGCTGATGAACATAGATACTAAAATCCTCAACAAAATATTGGCAAACCACATCCATAATGCATTAAAAAGGTCATGCACTATGATCAATTGGGTTTCATCCCAGGGATGCAAGGATGGTACAATATTCACAAATCAATAAATGCAATACTTCGGATAAAGAAAAGGAAAGACAAAAAGATACGATCATATCAACAGATGCAGAAAAAGCATTTGACAAAGTACAGCACCCATTTATGGTCAAAACACTCAGCAAAGTGGAAGTAGAGGGAGCATACCTCAACATAATGAAGGTCATATATGAGAAACCTACAGCCAACATCATAGTCAATGATCAAAAACTAAAATCTTTCCAACTAAGATCAGGAACAAGACAAGGGTGTCCATTTTCACCGCTTCTATTCAACATAGTATTGGGGGTCCTAGCCACAGCGATCAGACAAGAAAAAGAAATAAAAGACTTCCAAATAGGAAAGGAGGAAGTTAAACTGTCATCGTTTACAGATGATATGATTGTGTACATAGAAAATCCCATAGATTCTACTAAAAAACTACTCAACCTAGTAAGTTAATTTGGCAAAACAGCAGGATACAAAGTCAATATTCAGAAATCTAAGGCATTTTTTTTATACCAACAATGAAATATCAGAATCAGAAATCAAGGAAAAAATCCCATTCACTATAGCAACAACAACGACAACAACAACAACAAAATAAAGTACCTAGGAATAAACCTTACCAAGGAGGTAAACGACTTGTACTCAGAAAACTGCACAACACTGAAGAACGAAATTACAGAAGATACAAGTAAAGGAAAACATATACTGTGTTCATAGAGCAAAAGAATTAACATTGTCAAAATGTCCATATTACCCAAAGCAATTTCCAGATTCAATGCAATACCTATTAAAATACCAGTGACATATTTCACAGATATAGAGCAAAGAACTCAAAAATATATATGGAACCATAAATGACCCCTAATAGCTGCAGCAATTTTGAGAAAGAAGAACAAAGTCGAATGGATCACAATACCCGATGTCAAACTGTCCTACAAGGCCAGTGTAATGAAACAAGTCTGGTACTGGCATAAGAACAGACACATAGATCAATGGAACAGAACCGAGAGCCCAGAAATAAACCCACACATATATGGAAAACAAATTTTTGACAAATAAGCAAAGACTATTTGATGGAGAAAGGAAAGTCTCAGCAATAAATGATGTGAAAATCGAAAGCCATATTCAAAAGTATGAAACTAGACTATTATCTTACACCATACACAAATTAACTCAAAATGTCGAAGACTTAAATACAAGACCTGAAACAATAAAATACAAAGAAGAAAACATAGGTACTAAATTTATGAACCTTGTTTCAAAAGGGTTTTGTAAACTTGGTTCCAAAGGCAAGGGAAATAAAAGCAAAAATAAATGAATGGGACTACATCAAACAAAAGAGCTACTTCAGAGCAAAAGAAATCATCAACAAAACAAAAAGACAACCAACAGAATGGGAGAAAATATTTGCAAACCATACCTCCAATAAATGGCAAATACCCAAAATATGTGAAGAACTTACACAAGTCAACAACAAGAAAAAACACAATCTGATTTAAATAATGGGCAGATGGCCTGAGTAGAGACTTTTCCAAGGGGCCAACAGACTTATGAAAAGATTTATAAAGGTTTCTCAAAAAGTTAAGAATTGAATGACCGCATGACCCAGTAATTCCTTTCTTGGTATTTACCCCCAGAATATGAAAACACTTATTTTAAAAGATGCATGTACCCCTATTAACTGCAGCATTATTTCCCAAGCTGACATGGAAAGAACCAAAGTGTCCATTGACAGAAGATTGAAAAAATAAGCAGTGGTTGTGTATATACAGTGGAATATTACTCAGCCATAAAGAAGACAAAGTATTATCGTTTGTGACAATATGAATGATCTGGAGGGTTTTATGCTACATGAAATGTTAGATAAAAAGGGCAAAAACTGTAAAATTTTATTCATACATGAAATATAAAGCAAAAAATAACAAAATAACAAAACAATCAACACCAAACTCATAGTATGGTGTTTACCAGAGTGGAAAGGGTAGGGCTAAAGGGGTTCAAATATATGGTAATGGAAGGAAACTAGAATTTGAGTGTGGGGTATGCAACAAAGTACACAGATGTCCAACTATAATCTTGTATACCTCGAAAGTGCCCATCAGTAAATGAGTGGATCAAAAAACTGTGGTACATTTATACAATGAAATACTACGCAGCAGTAAGAAAGAAGGAGCTCCTACCCTTCACAACAGCAGGGATGGAGCTGGAGAGCATTATGCTAAGTGAAATAAACCAGGTGGTGAAAGACAAATACCATATGATCTCACCTATAAGTGGAAACTAATTAACAGAACAAACAAGCAAGCAAAATATAACCGGAGACATTGAAATAAAGAACTAACAGTAACCGGGGTGGGGAGGTCAGATAACAGGGGGAAACAGGGGAAGGGTCATCAAGGAACATGCATAAAGGACTCATAGACAAAGCCAAAAGGGGGTAGGTTCGAGGGTGGAAGGTGGGGATGGGAAGGGTTGGGGAGTGGTGGGGGAAAATGGACAAAACTATACTTGAACAACAATAAAAAGAAACACTCAAAACAAAACAAAACAAATCAAAAGATCTTATGGGCCATTAAAAATACAGATATTTTTAAAAATTATGTTATTAATCAATTTTACCCAAATAAATGTAATGAAAAATAAAATAAATTGATTTTTTTCCCATTTTCTATGCGAGAAGCCAGTAAGCTCCTAAATGTTTAGAGTCTTAATTTCCTGGATTTATAATCAGGGCTGGTAGTGTCTGTCAGCTGTGTGAGCACAGGGTCTGGAGCGGGTTCACCAAGCCCTACTTTTTTGGGACGGTAAAGCCCCCATCGGTTGAACTCCTCTCACCCTCCTCCTCAGGTGGAGCAGAACTTGTTTCTAAACAGTTCCCAAAGTTGTATACTTTGTAGGCAGAAAAAAAGGCAAAACCCAAAGGAACCATAGAGAGGAGCAGGAAGAGCTCATTCCCTTCTCACCAACAGAGGAATTCATAAAATTCAGTGGGACTGCCAGGCAGGACTAGAATAGGAGTGAGAAGAGGCAGGCATTCTACTTGAGCATAAATTTGTCAAATATTGCAGTAATTATTATTAATACATTCTAATGCAATATTTAAAAAAACAGCAGCAATGCAAAAACTGAGAAACAAAATTTCAAAATTTTAAATAAAGGTAGGATCAGTAGGTTAATTTTATTTACACACCAAGATTCATCTAGGTAATTACACACCTGCTGGAGGGACGAAGTGTTCTCATTCTGCAACTCACACTGAAATGCATCAAAAAATAAAAAGAGTTGGTGTGTAAATAGAGGGGTGGATAGATAGGCGATACATCAAATAAAGAAATGCTAGTTATAAAATCTAAGTGGTATGTACATGAGCATTGACTGTAAAATTTTTTTCATCATTTTGTTCAAATTTTCTGTATTTTAAAATTATTTATCTAATGGGGAAATTAATATTAGCAGCACTTATTAAGAGTTTAAACATCTTTTAAATGTCCTCTGTCTCACTCCCATGCCCCTATCCCACTCAGACCCTCTTCATCTCTGACCCAGACTATAACCAGAGCCTCCTGGCTGATGTCCTTTCAAAGGGCAACCTTTGCACATCTAATCAGGGTGTGCCCAGTGTTGACTCTCCCAATTGGAGGTCTGCCAATACCTCATCCAGGTGAGAAGTGACTGCCCCAGGTGTGGTCCCAGTTCTCCTCCTCTGACCTCACCCTACATCAGACCAGACTCTGGGCAGGTCCCTGCACACCCTTGCCACCTCACAGCTTCGCACTTTTGTTCACACTGCCCCACCTGCCTTATTCTCTCCCAACCACCTCATCTTTAAGATTCTTCTCAAAAAATTGAAGATGGTAGTTGAACACATGCCTTTATCTCTGAAGCCTCCAGATGCCCCATGAAATTCATGTGGTTTCCATGGCTTGTTCCATGAAATTTGTGGTTTTCTTATAAGCCACAAATCTACAGGGACAAAGGCAACCAGAGGAAACAACTGCCGGCAAACATTTGAAGCCAGCAGTAGGGTAGCCAAGAGTCATCACAAACTCTTCAGGGCAGATATCATTCTAAGCATTCCCCTTACTCCTCGGAATAGCTGTATGCAGCAGGTACTCTTATTAACAACCGTCTTTCACAAATGAGTAAACGGAGGCACAGAGAGGTTAAGTGGCTTGTGCAAGGTAACATAGCCACAGAGGTAGGACTTGAACCCAGATGATCTGGCCCCAGAGTCTATGCCCAATGACAACGGTATATCTGCCGTGGAAGGTCGCTCTATGGGCAGAACAGAGAAAGCGGAAGCCAAGCCTGCAGCACTGGGGAGATCAGAGCAAGCAGAGCCAGGCCACTAGGCCCAGGAAGATTCAGGAATGAAATGCACGGGTACGTTTGAAATCCCGGAGGTGTGAGACTGAAAACAAGATCGTTAAAGCCTACATGATAAAGAGTTAGACTCCCAGATTCCCCCCATACTGGTTTGAATGGTATTCCCCTAAATTCATGTTCCCCCATAGCCTCAGAATGTGACCCCATTTGGAAAGAGAATTTTTCAGATATAATTAGTCAAGATGTGGTCACACTGGAGTGTTTAGGCCCCAGTTTGGTGAGTGGCATCCTTATAGGAAGAGACACACGTGAAAGAAAGGCAGCAGTATGGAGATGGAGGCAGGGGCTGAAGTGATGCTCCCACAAACCAAGGAACACCGAGGATTGCCAGCAACCACCAGATGCTAGGAAGAGGCAGGGAGCAGATTCTCCCTCAGAACCCTCCGTGGGAACCAACCCTGCCAGCAACTGTGATCTCTCACTTCTGGCCTCCAGAACAGTGAGAGAATAAATTCCTGTAGTTTTAAGCCACTGAGTTTGTATAGTTTGTTATAGCCACCTCTATACCGTACAGAAGACTGTGGGTTATCCTGCCCCCATGTTAAACTGGACACACTCTGGGCTTGAGAACCTGGCAGAGGAGAGAAGGGGCACTGGACTAAAAGAAGGAAGAATCATGAGATTTTCATTACCCTCCACCTCCTGATTGAAAACCAATTTCAATTGATTGAAAACCAGAGAATTCCTCCTTGGGAAGCTCAGTCACCTAAATGAACTGATCCTGAGATCTAAGGGTCAGATGGCTCTACATCAAAGCCCACTGTTGACAAATCCCCCACACTCTCAAACACAGGCAGAGAGGCAAGGACCCTCCATGTCTGCATTTAAGGGAAAGACCAAAACAAACGGCATAAGAGCACAAAGGAAAACAAGCAGTATTTGGTTAGGAGGGCAGCTTCAGAATACTTCCATAGTAACCTGAGAGCTGTGTTCACGTACAATCAGAAGACAATAAAAAGGAACTCTTGGAGATAAAAAATGTAACAGAAGGTATAGCATTCCATAGAAATGTAGGAAGGTGAAATTAACTAATTCACTCCAAAAGAGATGGAAAATGGAAGACAAAAGGTAAGAAAGCTAATCATTGTAATAGTTTCAACCTTTGTCCAAATAGGAGTATCAGAACAGAAAACAGAAAAAATTAAAAATAATTCAAGAAAATTTCCCAGAATTGAAGGGTGGAAGTAGTCTCCAGCCACATGGCTGGTCAAATTTAAATATAAATTAATTAAAATTAAATGAAATCAGAAATGTAGTTTCTCTATGCTGAACAGCCTCACGTGGTTGGAGTCCACCTTATTAGACAATACAGAGGGGGAACACTCGCATCACTGCAGGAAGGTTGATCGAACAGCTCTGGCCTACGATCATGGGTAAAAGCAGGGCACCAAGACACATCATATTAAAATTATAGAAGAACAGAGACAAAAGGAAGATACCAAAGCTGGCAGAAAATTTAGGGGAGTAGAAAATAGGTCCCATACAAAGGCTCAGAATACAGAAGGTCATTAGGTATGAAACTTCTCGATAGCAAAACTAGAAGCAAAACTATATGTCTTTAAATTCTGAGAGAAAAATTGGGCCAGCCTCAAACTCTATGGCCAAACTATCAACCTTGCATGAAGATTCGTATATTAGATATATTCAGACATGCAATTGCTTTAAGAAATTTACTCCTTTACATCATTCCTCTAAAAGTTACAGGATAATTCCTCTACCAAAAGGATGGAGAAGACCAAGAAAGAGAGATAGGTAACAGACTGGGAACAGGTCATTCACCCCAGCTGGGAGGCAACGGGAATGCCTGGGACAAGGCTGGCAAAAGCCACCAGGAGTGAGCAGCCGAGACAGAAGGCAATGGAGAGCCTCTGGAGGACCTGAACATGTGGAGAGTCACACTGGTAGATGATAAGGACAGAGAAAGCTCATCAAATTACAAAAAGGAATTCTGATTTCAAGGAAAATGAAAATTTGTCAAGAACATAAATGGAAGCATAGAAATGTATGTGGTTCAACAGTCAATAATAAGTACTTAGGTCATACTGATGCAAAGGCCGAATCAGAAATCGGATTTCCATTCTGGATTAAGGAAAAGGCAGTAAGTGGGGTGAGGCAGAGGAGGACAGTAGGAACCTAAACTTGCATCTTCCACAGTAAACAAGAAATAGTAATACAAGCACATTATATAATGATAGGACAGTAAACACCAGAAGAAACTACTAAACAGTTGAAAGTGGACACTGGAGAGAAAAACCAGAGTGGGGATCAAGCAGGGAGGGCAAGTTGCCACTAGTTTTGTTATAAACCTTATAGGACCGTCCGACTTTTTAAAGCAAGTTTATCCATTAATTTGGTTTTTAAATGAATTTTTTAAAGCCTTAGATCAGGTGTCACCTCTTCCCAACCTCCTTTGGGGCCAATGCCCTTTTCTGTGCTCCCAAACCACTGGGCTCTGATCTTCTGTCATATTCAATCAATCCGTTCAGGGGGTTGACATTTTCCCACTGAGAAACTGGGGTTCTCTTTTGTTTGCCCAGAGTGGTGCTCAGGAAATGTTTGTGGATCTAAACAGAAGGCCAGACAGGAGTCTTCCTGCTCCCAGGTGTGTTTCAGGTTCAGACGAACTTAACTGATAGCAGGGTTGGAAAATCCCCAAATGGCATAAAGTTGAACGGTGCTAGTGGGAGCCCACATGCTGTTTCCAACACGTGTTCCATGAAAAGACATAAGATGCTTTCACTGAAAGTCTACTGTGCTCAGCAGTGCGATAGGCTCTGATAAGGACAGAAGTGGGGACAGCTGAGCCTTAAAGCCACCCCTGCCCTTTGGGTGCCTCCTGGACTCCATCGCAGCAGTGGGACTCATGAGGTGGTTCAGCAAGAGCACAGCATATGTGAAGGTCATAGAGATTTTCCAGCTTTCTCGACTGAGCAAATCATTAACCTCTCTGTGCCTCAGTTTCTTCAAAGATTTGTTAGATTAAGTAAGAAATCTGTAAAATGAAAGCCTTGGATTGACTGCTGAGACTCCTTCCAAATGTTGGAGTATTTCATCTTTTTAAAAATTTATTTTTCAATTGAAGTTTACATTCAACCTCATTTTGTGTTAATTTCAGGTATACAGCATTTTGTACAGTCATATACTTTACAAAATGATCCCTAGATATTTCAAGTACCCCCCTGGCACTGTATAGTTATTACAATATTATTCACTACATAGCCTATGCTGTACTTTACCTCCACATAACTATTTTGAAACTACCAATTTGCACTTCTTAACCTCTATCTTTTTCACACATCCCCACAGCCCTCTTCCCCTCTGGAAACCATCAGTCTGTGAACTGTATCTATGAGTCTGTTTCTATTTTGTTGGTTCATTTATTTTGTTCTTTAGATTCCACATATAAGTGAAATTGAAAAGTATTTGTCTTTGACTTATTTCACTTAGCATAATACCCTCTATTGTCCATTCTGGTAAATGGTAAGGCTTTATTCTTTATTATGGCTGAGTAATATTCCACTGTATATATGTACCACCAATTTTTTATCCACTTGTCTATTGATGGGCA
Source organism: Mormoops blainvillei (assembly GCA_004026545.1). Lineage (NCBI taxonomy): Eukaryota > Metazoa > Chordata > Mammalia > Chiroptera > Mormoopidae > Mormoops > Mormoops blainvillei. The sequence continues at coordinate 37,700 of PVJD01011515.1, forward strand.
CTTGGGTTGCCTCCTTATCTTGGTTATTGTTAATAACACTGCCATAAACATAGGGGTGCATATATTCTTTTGAATTAGTGTTTGTTTGTTTGTTTGTTTGTTTTTTCTGATATATACCTAGGAGTAGAATTGCTGGGTCATAAGGCAGTATCATTTTGAATTTTCTGAGAAACCTTCATAATATTTTCCATAGTGACCGAATCAGTCTGCATTTTCACTAACAGTGCAAAACACTTCCACTTTCTCCACATCCTTGCCAATATTTGTTTGTTGATTTGTCGATGACAGCCATTCTGACAGGTGTGAGGCGATACCTCATTGTGGTTAGTGACGTACGGCATCTTTTCATATGTCTATTGGCCATCTGTATGTCTTCTTTAGAAAAGTGTCTATTCAGATCATCTGCCCATTTTTTGTTGGATTTTGTGGGTGTTGAGTTGTTGTATTCCTCATATATTTTAGATAACATCTTATCAGGTGTATCATTTGCAAATAAGTTCTCCCATTCAGTAGGCTGTCTTTTTGTTTTTTGATGGTTTCTTTTGCTATGAAAAATCTTTTCAGTTTGATGTAGTCCCGTTTGTTTATTGTTTCTTTTGTTTCCCTGACCCAAGGAGATATGTCAGAAAAAAATATTGCTAAAAGAGATGTCAGAGATTGTTCTGCCTATGTCTTCTTCTAGGAGCTTTATGATTTTGAGTCTTACATTTAAGTCTTTAATGCATTTTGAGTTTATTCCTGTATATGGTGCATGAATCTGTCCAGTTTTCCCAACACCATTTATTGAATAAATTATCTTTACTCACTGTATATTCTTGCCTTCTTTGTCATATATTAACTGGACATAGAGGCATGAATTTGTATCTGGGCTCTCTATCTGTTCCACTGATCTATGTGCCTGTTTTTATGTGAGTACCGCACTGCTTGGATTACTGTAGTCCTGTAGTATAGTTTGATACCAGGTAGCATGAAACCTCCAACTTTGTTCTTCTTTCTCAAGATTGCTGTGGAAGCCCTGGCTGGTGTGGCTCAGTTGCTTGGAGCATCATACCATAACTGAAATCTTGCGAGTTCAATTGCTGGTCAGGGCACATGTCTAGACTGTGGATTCAATCCCCAGTTTGGGTGCGTATGGGAGGCAACCAATCAATGCTTCTCTCTTACATCGACGTTTTTCTTTCTCCCTTCCTCTTTCTCTGAAAACAATGAAAAAATTTCCTCAGGTGAGGATAAAAAAAAAAGATTGTTGTGTCAATTCAGAGTCTTTTGTGGTTCCACATCAATTTTTGGATTTTTTGTTTGAGTCTCTGAAAAACGTCATTGATGCTTTCAAAGGAATTGTGTTGAATAATGGATTGCTTTGGGTAACATGGACACTTTGACAATGTTAATGCTTCTTATCCATGAGCTATTATATGCTTCCATTTATTTGTATCTTCTTCAATTTCTTTCTTCAATGTATTATAATTTCCTGAGTATAGATCATTTAGTTTCATGGTTAAATTTATTTTTAGTTATGTTATTTTCGATGCAGTTCTAAATAGGATTGTTTTCTTAGTTTCTATTTCTGATAGTTCATTCTTGGTGTACAAAAATGCAACTTATTTTATTAATATTTATTTTGTACCCTGCTACATTACTGAATGCATTTATCAGTTTTCATAGCTTTTTGGTGGAATATTTAGGGTTCTCTGTATATAGTATCATGCCATCTGCAAATAATGACAGTTCTACTATTTCCTTTCCAATTTGGGTGCTTTTTATTTCTTCACCTTGTCTTATTGCTATGGCTAGGACTTTCAGTACTATGTTGAATAAGAGTGGTGAAGGTGGATATCCCTGCCTTGTTCTCAATCTAAAAATAAACACTTTTAAATTTTTACTGTTAAGTATGATGTTAGTTCTGGGTTTGTCATACATAGACTTTTTATTATGTTGAGGTATGTTCCCTGTATTCCCACTTGGCAGGAAGTTTTTATCATAAATGGGTCTGTATTTTCAAATGCTTTTTCTGAATCTATAGATATTATTATATGATTTTATCCTTCATTTTGTTTACGTGGTTTATCATGTTGATTGATTTGTGGATATTGAAACAACCTTGCATCCCAGGAATAAATCCCACTTGATCGCGGTGTATGATTTTTTAATATATTATGGATTCAGTTTGCTAATTTTTTTGAGGATTTTTGCATTTACGCTCTTCAGAAATATTAACCTATAATTTGTTGCTTTGTAGTGTTATCTGGTTTTAGAATCAGAATAATGCTGGCCTTCTGAAATGAACTTGGGAGTCTTCCCTCCTCTTGAACATTTTAAAATAATTTGATAAGGATAGGTGTTAGTTTGTTGGGTAAAAGTCACCTGTGCAGCTATTTGGTCCAGGGCTTTTGTTTGTTGGGAGTTTTTTGATTACTGATTTGATTTTGCTGGTTGTAATGAGTTTGTTCATATTTTCTGCTTAAAAAAAATTATTGTTCAAGTACAGTTTTCTCTGTTTTCCCCCACCACTTCCCCCTGCCCCACCCATCCACACCTCCCACCCTCGATCCTATCCACCTTTGGTTTTGTCCATGTGTCCATTATATGTGTTCTTCGATGGCCCTTCCCCTTTTCCCCCATTATCCCCTCACCCTTCTCTTCTGGTTACTGTCAGTTTGTTCTTTATTTCAGTGTCTCTGGTTATATTTTGCTGATTTGCTGCTTCTTCTTGATTTAGTTTTGGAAGATTGTATGTTTTTATAAACTTGTCCATTTCTTTCAGATTGTCTAGTTTCTTGGCATATAATTGTTTATAGTATTTTCTTACAACTCTTTGTATTTCTGGTGGTGTCAGCTGTTACTTCCCTTCATTTTCATTTCTGATTTTATCTAGGTCTTCTCTTTTCTTCCTTGATAAGTCTGGTTAAATGTTTATTAATTTTGCTTATGTTTTCAAAGAGCCAGCTCTCGGTTTCATTGATTTTTTAATATATTTTAGACTCTGTTTTATTTCTACTCTGATCTTCATTATTCCCTTCCTTATGCTCACTGTGGGATTTGTTTGTTGTTCTTTTTCTAGGTTCATTAAGTTTAAGGTTAGATTGTTTATTTGAGATTTTTCTTGTTTCCTGAGGCAGGCTTGTATTGCTATGAATTTCCCTCTTAGAACTGCTTTTGCTGTGTCCCCATAGACTTGGCTTTATTGTTTTTATTTTCATTTATATCAAGGTATCTTCTGATTTATTCCTTGATCTCTTTGTTAACCCATTCATTGTTTATTAATATGTTCTTTAATCCTTTTTTAAAAATGTGTGTGTTTTTCACATTTTTTCTTTTGATTGATTTCTAGTTTCATACCATTGTGGTAGGAGAAAATGCTTGATATGACTTTAATCTTCTTAAATTTACTGAAACTTGTTTTGTGGTCTAACGTGGTCTATCCTGAAAATGTTCAAAGTGCACTTGAAAAGAATGTATAGTCTGCTGCATCGGGGTGAAATGTTCTATATATATTAATTAGATCAATCTGGTATAGTGTGTCATTTAAGGTTGCTGTTTCCTTGATTTTCTGCCAGGAAGATTTATCCATTGATGCCAATGAGATGTTAAAGTTCACTACTATGATTATATTACTGTCTCTCTCTCCATTTATGTATATCAATATTTGTTTTATAATATTTAGGTCCTCCTAGGTTGGGTGCATAAATGTTTACAAGGTCTTTATCCTCTTGATGGATCGATCTCTTTATCATTGTATAGCATTCCTCTTTGTCTTTTAACATAGCCTTTGTTTTAAAGTCTATTTTGTCTGATATAAATTGCTACCCCAGTTTTTTTGTTTCCATTTTCTCTCCATCTGGTAGCCAAGGAAAGAAGCCTTAGAAGGAACCAACCCTGCTGACACTTTGATCTTGGACTTCCAGCCTCCATAATGGTGAGAAAATAAATTTCTGCTGTTTAAGCCACCAGTCTATTGTACTTTGCTATGGCAGCCCTAGCAGACTAATACAGATCTAGTGTCCTTCCTTTATAGACCAGAAATAGGGTATCTGTGGGTTCAATAATTGTACAATTATTTTCGGTCTCTCCAATTAAATTATAAAATCATCCTGGGTAGGAACCATAATGTATTCACTTTTATATTCCTGGACCTAAGAGTTCTTTACTTGGCATGGAGGTTTTGAATGAATACATGAATGAAGGAATCATCTCCACTTTGCACAACTACCCTCAAATGTAATAAGATGGAAAGTGCAGAGGTCACATCACTCTATACATAGCCCAATTACTTAATCCAGTTTTTATGACATAACATGAAGGGTCATGGGCACAATGATGTAAGCCACTTGAAAGTCACCGAAATAGGGAAGGATGAGTTTTCTGCAAATGAGGCCAGGGCCAAGGGATCATTGAAACCTGGTGCAGCTGGCTTTAAACCCAGTGCCTGCTTTTGGCACTTCACCTAAAGTTAATTAAAGATAAGTCAAGTTACCAGAACCATGACATTAAGACCTAGAATATTCCATTACTGCCATAAGTCCGTGAAAATAAAGAAAACAGTAAAGTGTGTTTAATGGACAGTCCACCAATACACCAGTGTGTCCATACAATGGGGGCAGCAGGGCAGGCCAAAGAAAGGGACAATGCATGTAATAGGACAGATATCAGGAAGGAAATAAGTCCAGAAAAAAAACCCCAGTAAATTGTATTTATAGAAAACCCACTTCTTCACATCATAGTGTGGCATCACAGAGGCCGAGGGTGGAGAAGAAACAAAACCTCAGAAAGTGTCTTCCGGAATCCAGTGACTGAGCCATGCAACAAACTGGCTCTTCTGCAAATTAATCTGCTTTCATGACTTCTGCAGCTCAGAGAGTGCTGTTCTAAAAGTATGTATCTTAATAACAATGGCCAGCACTGTTGTTGGTTCACCATGTACCTGAAATAATTCTCAGAGACTTAAATTTGTTAACTTATAATCTTTGCAATGATCCCATGAGGTAGGTACTGTTATCATCCAGCTTCACAGACGAGGAATCTGAGGTTCGTCAAGTCTAGATAGCTAGATCACCCAGCTTACAAGTGTCAGATCTGGTTAACGCATTCAGGGAGTGGCTTCTATCTCAACCACCGCCCAACTGGCAGTGGTCATCTTTACCCTCCCATCAGGACAACTGTTGGGACCCTGCCCCTTTGCATGTGTGCACACACAGTCATGTGTGCACACCCACACACATCTACTTAGCTATCTAGGAAATCATGAATTTACACAACACATTCAGTTCCAATCGCTGAGCCCACAGAGTTCATGTGGTTTTCCCTCTTTCAGTGACATCATTCTCCAATAGTGAGGAGCCTGGTTTCCATTGCCCATAGTATATTTTTATTTGATCAGTCCTCCTTTATGTAGCCAAACCTTGTGCCATCCCTTTCCACTTACCTATCTTGATATAGAAAATTGGAATTCTGAAAAAGGCCCCAGCCAACCAGTGACTCTTTAGTCACTGGCCCCCACGGATTTGGTTCTGTAGATCCCCCCTACTATGCATGAAAGCATCAGAGAATACTATTGTGAAGAGATGTTTATTGAGTTTCTTAATATAATATAGAATGTAGAATATGCAAAATAAAACATGTGATAAAAATGTCACTATGACATTTACCACAATAAGTCTTATTTTCATTAAAGTTTGCTGATAAAATTATAGAGAAATTTGCATTCTTGATTAGTGCTAAGGAAGAGCAGAGGGCACTAAGTGGGGGTGGATGGAGATAGTATACGAACCCAGTAAGGCCCAGCTTATTGGGTTCTTAGCTGGCACTCATTTAGTCACCTCCCTTATCTTACACAATATAGAATACTCTGTACAGACACTGGGAAAACTAAATGAATGTACAGAATCCCTAGTTATTCATCAAGTGCAGTTTGTTAAGTTCATTTATGGGTTTTATTCGCAAAGTAACTGAGATCTCCGGTGTCAGGGACGCAGCTCCCTTGAAGAACAAGGTGTGAGTCAGGCTTCGCTTACGGTCCCATCTCTCAACTCAGCCATTAGAACAATGGGTTTCTGTGGTTGAGTAAGTCCTTGAGAATCTACTTTCAGAGGGATCTGCAATGTTAAACAGCATATGAGAACCAATTAATGAGGCACTGTCAATAGCAGAAGCAAAAGTAGATGAGATATGTTGAGGACAATAATGCTTTACAAACATATAAAAATTACTTTAGTATAAGATATCTTTGATTCTTTATACTTATGTAGTAAGCTGTCTCAAGACTGGTCAGTGACAGCATTTATCAATACATTCATTCAAGAAAATATCAATACAGCACCTATCCTGTTCCAGGCCAGAGACAAAATCATGGTTGGTTGGTTGGTTTGTTTTTTTCATTTAAATTTTAAGTAAAAAGAATGAATGAGTTTTTAAAATTTAAACCAGATTCTTTGGCATTATGCCAAACTATTTGGACAAGCCACATAGAGTTAATTTTGTGCATGTTGGAACTTGCAAAGTAATCCTGAGTAGGTATTCCATGTTTTAATTGTGTGGACCATCCTCGACTTCTAGAGCCCAGTCACCTCTCTCTCGGTGGAAACCTTCCAGTTTCAGGATGGGAGAAGCTCTTTGTGAAGCATTGTGCCTGCTTTCTAACATCTCCTGGCTCTCAGGTATAACAAAAATGGTAAACTTCTTAAGATCTATACATTGTTCTAATTTTTTTCTAATTCAATTTTCTTTTTATAAAGTGCTCCAGTAAATAAACAGTGTTATCAACGATCAACACAAATGTTCCTGAATACAAATAAAAATCTTCTACTTACTGAATGGCTCAAATTATGTTCTTCTGTGAAGTAACAGACTAATTTTTTTTTTATCTCCATTCCCATTCAGTCAGTTCTTCAGTGTTGAGGGAGCTACCCAGTACAGTAACCTTCTGATCTCAACTGACTGAAGGGCAAGAAAATTGTCATGAAGGGTGAGAAGCACCAGTCATCAATGACTGGGAGCTTGCAGGGAGTGTCTGCCCCACCCCAGGTGTGTGAGAGGCCCACTGTCCCTCAGGGCTGAGTCCCCCACTTGTACACACTTACAGGATTGCTACACAGTTTCCCAAAGCCACAGATAAGATGCAAACCATCTCCATCCTCCCCCTCTTCTCTGATAGAGCCTACTTAAGGAAAAGAGCTGCACAATAAATGCACAAGTCCTAGAAATAAGCCTTATTTTAGGGTCTTGTCAACAGGAGTCAGTGGCAAACTATTCTGTCCTTTCTTCAGAGGAGAGATTCCAGATCGCTCTATTAATGTAAAAATAAGTTCAAATGAAGTGTATATATTTCCCTGTACACAGACCAACACAATAGAAAATGCACACTGCAAATGTCATTTGTTAAATTTTTCGAATTAAATCATTTAAAAATTTGGCCCTGGCCGGCGTATCTCAGTGGATTGAGCAAAAGCCTGCGAACCAAAGGGTTACAGGTTAGATTCCCCAGTCAGGGCACATGCCTGGGTTGTAGGCCAGGTCCCCAGTAAGGGGTATGTGAGAGGCAACCACACATTGATCTTTCTTTCCCTCTCTTTCTCTCTCCCTTCCTCTCTGCCTAAAAATAAAATAAATAAAATCTTTTTAGAAAATCATTTAAAATTTATATCCAAATCTCCAAATCAACTGCAAAACAAAACAAAAAACAACAACAACAACAATGAAAAAAAACCTCTTTAAGCACTTCCTGCAAGGCACCATTGGGAATTTATGAAAAGAATAAAAGGAGGTGCTAGAGTTAAAGACATTCTTAGCTGCAGAGAAAACACAGAGAACCAAACTGGATAGTTTAATGGTAAAGGATTAGGTTAGATGGCATGGCTGACGATCCTACTCTGCAGTAGCGACAATAGAACAGAGTGAAGAACGGGCTCTGGACTTGATGGGGAAGGCGCCTGGAGGGGCTTTGGGGGTGAACTAGGACTTGAAGGACGGGAACAGAATGGGGAGGAGAGCAAGAACATCGCAGAGCTCTTATTAGGATGTAAACGGTCCCAACTTGATGGCAGCAGGGCTCCCAGAGGGAGGGTT
>PVJD01011516.1:0-45783 GCA_004026545.1 Mormoops blainvillei
CCAAGCTTGACTTCTTGATTAATCAAAGAACATTAACCTAGAACATCTTGAACTTGCTAATGATTTCAAGTTGTATGTGATTATTGATTAATATCTTTCTTCTCCTGTATAATGATTCCTACTGAAGGGCAAGAGCTTGAACACTATATTTAAAAATAAGACATTTGTGAGACACTTGAGAATGAAGGCCGTCCATATCACTATATATTAGCTTCTTTCTTATGTTAACTGTTCTCAGCATACAACAAACAAACAAATAAATAAAGTAAAATATATGAGGAAACTCTGAGAGGTGGTGTATATACCTATTACCTTGATTATAAAGATGGTATCATGGGTGTTTGCATATATACCAACTCACTGAATTGTACATATTAAATATGTCCAGTTCTTGCCCTCACCGGTGTGGCTCGGTGCATTGGATGCCATTCCACAAACCAGAAGTTCACTGGTTAGGTTCTCAGTCACAGAACATGACTGGATTGCGGGCCAGGTCCCCAGCTGGGGGTGTGCAAGAGTCAGTTGATCAACATTTCTTTCACATAGTGGTGTTTCTCTCCCTCTCTCTCTCCCTCCTTTCCCTTCTCTCTAAAAATAAATAAAAAAATAAAATATTTAAAAAAACATTTTGACTTCAGATTTACATTTTGAAAGAATTATTCTGACCCCTGTATGAAAATAGACTTTATGGGAGTAAAAAAGGGAGCGGAGTGGTCAAAAATGATGAGAGTTCCATATTTCAAGTAAAAAATAATGATAATTTTTTAGATCAGCATCTTAGGAGTTAATATGGAGGATAATATTCAAATTTAATATATATTTTATTGATACAGTGAACAGAATTTCCAGGCATATTAGATAAGAAAGAATTGAGAGAAAGTGAGGAGTCAAATATTAGGTTATGACTTACAAGATTAATAAAATGGTTGTTTATTAAGATATGAAATTGTTAGAAGGAGGAAATTTGCATAGGATAATAAAGAGTTTGGATATGGTTACAATAACTTCATAATTATACTAGTGCAATAAGTATAAAGTAGGACTGTCCTGGACAAACAGATATATATAGAGATATATAGATATAGATATAGATGATATAGATATAGATGATATAGATATAGATATCACACTACTTATTAAACACCAGCATTGTCTGCAGTTAAGAGGAAGTTGATGGAACATAAACATCTAATTTTACCCACAAAAGATTAGATTGTATCTTATGTATCTCTCAGAGCCAGTGTAGATAGAGAAAAAGAAGTCCATCTCAAGGCTATTAACATAAAAAATATAGAAAAACAGGATTTAGTAGAAGGAAAAATAGAAGACCTTTCAGCAGATGGCAAAACAGAAGACTGAGCCAAGTGAAATAGTATCGGAGGATACACACACACTCACATGTATATATGTCATCTATGGAAGATACTGAGAGTTTTCTGAAAGCATTATCCATTTTCAATCTAACCAACAATGTATGAATGTTACATGCTCCACCCATATCAACCCTATGTATGTTTTATCCTGTTAAATATCCCTTGCCTATTTCAACTTGACAAAATCATTTCCCTCTAACTGTTCATCATTTCACCATTCATACTTAAATCTCCACTTATTCCAATTAATTTCTTTGAATAGTTGTGGTAGAATACTTTGTTCATATCTCTCCATATTCGACTAATTATTAAAAAGATATTTTTCATCATTGTACTTCTCTGCTGCCTTTATGTGAGGTTATCCTTGAACTGCCTGGCTGTCATGCCTCACCGTTATTTTGATTTGGACATGTGCTGCAATTTCCCTCACCCCACCATCCTGCCCCCCCGTCCGCTCAGTACGCAGCTCTTTTGTATAAAGCCTTCTCCAGTGCTGCAGCCCAAGACTGGAGAAGGCTGCCCCAGAATCTCACACAATAACGTAGTGATTACTTTGAATTAAACTTACTGAACAAGTAACCCATGCTGGAAGAACACCTTGATCTTCCCTTATCTCCTTGATTGCAGGAAGTAAATCTCCCATGTGAAAGGTGCCCTCCTGTTACTTAGAACACCCCTTGTTGTTAGAGTTAAACAGGTCAGAGCGGAGAAGTCTGTGTAATCAAATCTTATTAACTCTTTTCTAATTTATTACTTTATTTAAATTCCTCACTGATAAATATCCAAACCTTGCTTAGAGTCCTTTCTAATGAGCACTAACTTTTTTTGTCCTGTGTAACTTCTCACATATTTATTGTTTCATTGTATAAAAAGTATTAAAATTTACCTATTTCAATAATTTATTTGACTCATTTCATGATCTGAGCATCGGATTGTGATTCTCTGATGCGCATGTATTAAATTGATTTTTTTCCTGGTAATTGAATGCTATGTCAATTGCATTATTTTATTACTAGTCCAGCCATTAGAAATGCAAAAGGGTACAGGAGGGAAATTCTCTCCCTCCTGCCCAGCAGACTTAATGCAATTTACTTAGAATAAACAAACAAAAGCAGGCTTTTTCAACCAAAGTATTTGCAGTATGGGCCTTAGCAATTAAAAGTGATGAATGAAAGGAAGGACAGAAGGAGGGAGGAATACAGGGAGCAAAAGAAGATGGGAGGGAGGAAGGAAGGACAGAGGGGAGGGAGGGGGAGAGGGAAAGGAGAAGGAATAAGGGATGAGAGGAAGAGAGGAAGAAAGAGAAAAAACAAACTTTGTTTATCTTTGGATTGTTGCTGAGGAGGCATCTTTCAGACATATAAACAGATTTATCTGTTGTCATGTCTAGAGCTAAGATATCAAAATCACCAGGTGGTAGAAAAGAAGTCTCCCCAAAATATTATCTAGATATATGTAAAATGTACAAAATTAACAAAGGAAATGGCAAAGGAAAAGAGTTTACAGGGAAAAGCAAGAACTTTTATTTTATTTTTATTGAATTTATTGGGACAACACATTCACAAAATTATACAGGTTTCAAGTACACAATTCTACAACACATCATCTGTACACTTGTGGAGAGCAGGACCCGAAGCCACGTTTAGAGCAGGCTCCGTACAGTCATGGCCCAGAAGGATGCTACAACCAGTAGCGCTCACAGTATAACACGGTAAACAACATTTGCTTACCTGAAGGGTCACACCGCCCTCCGAGAGAGCGATATAAACAACATGGTCCTATCAGAGCTGCCATAAACAACATGCGGCTATCAACGCTGATGGAAACAGCATGTGCCTATGTGGACTGGGGAAAACAATATGTGTTTACTGAAATTGAAAAAAAAAACATGTTTATGAGAAATTGTGCAAAAACAACATGATTTTGCAACCAATATAAGCATAAAAGCAGAGGACTTCAGACCAGGAGTGACACATTCGGAGAGCGAGTCACCTTGAGACGTCCTGCACCTTCCTCCTCGATCCCATTCCTCCAGCTTTGCCTTGCAAGATGTGTCAACCAGCTGCCTCCTGGACCGGGACGGACCTGATTTAGACTCTTGGGACTCGGACTTGTTATCCCTTAATTCTCTTACGTGATGTTATTATTGATTGTTTGTGAGTGATCGTTACCATTATTAGGTTATTATAGATTTGGATTGACTCTGCATTAATAAAAGTTGAATGAATGGTATAACCACCTGTGATGACTAACTGTTATTCCTTGATGTTGGTGTTACGTGTTGGGATGATGGCCCTTTCAGTTCTTAGGACCCAGGTTAGAAGACTCGAGCCGAGATCAAGCGCTGACTTACAGGAAAGACTGCATGGTGAAATATCCACTTGTGACAACACCGTATTGTGTGCTCGCCACCCCAAGTCAAGTTTCTGTCCATCACCATTTATCCCTCTATATCCTCCTCCTCTTCCCTCCACCCTGCTTCCCCTCTGGCTATCGCCACATTATTGTGCATGTCCATGAGGTTTTTCTCTTTTTTTTATTCTTTTTCATTCAATCTCTCCACCTTCACCCAGCGCCCCCGCCAAGTCCCTCCCCCAAGAGTAGTCAGCCTGCTCTATCTCTGAGCATGTCTCTATTTTGTTTATCTCTGAGTATCTTATTTGCTTGTTAGTTCATTTGTTCGTTAGATTAATACATATGAATAAAATCATATGGTGCTTGACTGGCTTATTTCGCTTAACACAGTGCAGTACTCTGCAGGTCCATCATGCTGTCTCATAGGGTGAGATCTCCTTCTCTTTTATGGCCAAGTAGTATTCCATTGTGTAAATGTACCACAGTTTTGTTTTGTTTTTTTAATCCACTCATCTACTGATGGACACTTAGGTTTCTTCCAAATCTTAGCCATTGTAAATAATGCTATAATGTACACAGGGTTGTAGAGCTTCACTTTAAAAATCCTGAGCAATTGAAACTCTAATGATAGAAATACAATGAATACAATTTAGGCTGAGTAAAATGAATAAGCAAATAAAAGCACCCCTTGATTTCTTTTGTGAACTCACTTAAAGAAAGAACATTCATTTTTCTGACCTATCTAGACACAAGATTTCTCTGGGATTTTTGGGCTTGAGAAAGAGTAAGCCTAACTGGAATTATGACAAGTCACAAAGAATCTATGTCAGCCTACTGTAGCCAATCGTAAATCACTTCCAGAAAATAATAAATATGTAGAAGCAATCCATATTACAGTCTATAGGGCTATTTCAACACATTTGGCTTAATTCAATGTTTTTTTTTCATTTTAATTTAAATTCATAATATTACAAAGACCATAGACTTTGAAAGAGAGCATCTGTTTTTCTTTGCATGTCAGTGTGACAAACCTATTTATTCTGGGCCAAGAAACAACAGAAAAATGATAAACCAAGCCAGGGAGATGATTTGGATGTAATACATTGTTTACACTCTACTTCCTTCACAAGCTCTCTTGTTTATACCCCATTTCCAGGATAAACAAAAGAGAATTGTCTGTCTTTCTACAGGTGATAGTGGAACTTCATTAGAGAAAGGTTCAGGCTATAAGTTCTACGCAAAATCATACATCTGGGTTAACCTTCCTTTCATCCAGGTATATAATTTTTATGAAACTTTTTATCATAAAAAAGAGTGACAATGCATCCAAATGTATTTTTATAAAACACAATTGACCCCTTCAGAAAATAAATAACTTTATAAGGCAATTCTAGCATCAGCTATTTTAAGAGTTCAAAAGATAAAAGCATTTCAAAAGTTTGCAATGAATCATCCCTAGTAAAAGAACAACCAATTTCATTTTTCACAGTTCTTTCTAGCTGTGCAACTAAAATTACCTTGTGTAAATTAGAATGAGATTTTAGTTGGGAGAAGCACAGCTTGAGGTTGTAGAAAACTTCTAACACTTATGTCTTATCAGCAATATACTTTTCTGTTTTGTGATCACAAGTTTTCCCTTTGTCTCCTGAAAAGTCCTGCTGTTTCTTCCCCACACATAGCAAGTGTTATGTCCCCCTGGGCTACAATACTGAACATACTGACACACACATTTCTGATCCCTTGATGGTGATTGAGACTGAAGAGAGTTTATTGGATTTTTCCCTAAGCCTTTCCAGCATAATGTGTTGGGGATTTTTAACATAATTATGTAATTAAGGTCTATTTAAAAATACTGAGTAATGTGACAAAATGATTTTCAAAAGTTTTATATCACACAATTTGATAAAATTAAATAGAAATTCAAAATCTTTTTTAATTTTAGTAATTGCTAGTTTGTGATCTGAGTTGAAATAAAGTGTTATTATTTTCTCAGGCTATATATTCAAATATCTTATAATTTTACAAGACTTTCAATTAAATGTAATATCAGTGTTAATATTAAAATAAATGTAGTTTAATGTAGTCTTCTTAAAATATAAATTATATATTTTGACATGATTTACTAAAAATCTTTACAGAAAATGAATTATTCTTGTATCTAGCAAAGAAAACATTTTAATATATGCCAATATGCATATTAAAATATTTTCTTTTTTAATTTTCAAATATTAACCTTTATTTTATTTTTTCCATTATCATTCAGTCCCCATATACCTCCCTACCCCCAGCAATCATCACACTGTTGTCCCTGTTCATGTGTCCTTCTTTCTTTTTGCTCAGTCCCTCCACCTCCTAACCTTCCCCTTACTAGCTGTCATCCTATTCACCATCTGACCTGTCCCCATTTTCCTAGTTTACTTTGTTCATTAGATTCCATGTATGAGTAAAATCATATGGTATTTATCTTTCTCTGACTGGCTTATTTCACTTAGCATACTGTTAACATGGCCCACCCATACTATTACAAAAGGTAACATTTTCTTTTTTATGGTTGAGTACTATTCCATTGTGCAAATGTCCCATAGTTTTATCCATTCACCTACTGATGGACACTCAGGCAGCTTCCATATCTTGGTGATTGTAAATAACACTGCAATGAACATAGGGGTGCTAATGTTCTTTCAAATTAGTGTTTTGGGTTTCTTTGAGTATATTAGCAGAAGTGGGATTGACAAGTCAAAAGGCAGATCCATTTTTAATTTTTTGAGGTATCTCCATACTGCTTTCTGTAGTGGGTCCTACCAACAGTGCAAAAGGGTTCCCCTTTCTTCACATCCTTGCCAACATGTTGTTTGTTGATTTATTGATGATATATATTCTGACAGGTGTGAGGTGATATCTCACTGTGGTTTTAATTTTCATTGATCTGATGATTAGTAACACTGAGCACCTTTTCATATGTCTATTGACCATCTGTATGTCCTCTTTGGATATATGTCTTTCAGGTCCTTTGCCCATTTTTTAATTGGGTTGCTTGTTTTTGGTGTAGAGTTTCATTCAATACATACCAATATACAGATTATAGTATTAAAAGTATATTAAGTTTAATACATTTCAAATACCTATTTCACATAAAATGTTTTCTTAACACAATATTTTTGTTACCAACCTTAATAATAATATTCACTTGTATTATCATTTTCTATATAAGTTGATACAAACCAACCTGTATTTGAAGATGTAAAATTATTTGCAAGGATCAAATGATTAGCTTATTTCTATTCTATAGGCAAATATTATTCATGATTATACCACTGCACAGAACAGTAAAGAATGAACACTGTGCAACCTAGGTATCTACCTATAAAACCTAAACACCAAAAACTTTATAGAATTGAACTTAACAATTTAAAGATAATAATTTAAAGCAATGTATCTTTTGTACATTTATAATGTTTATGATGTAAATTAAAACTTTTGTCAATAATCTTAAATATAGTTTTATTGACTAAATATCAATCCTCCCATATGAAAAGCAACATTTTCATATACATAGCAATCTCTATTTGATTAGAGCAAAACATGCCATAAAGCAGTGATTTTCAACCATTTTCATCTCATGACCCACGAAAACTAATTGCTAAAATTCTGCTGTACACCGAAAAATATATTTTTTTGCCAACCACAAAAAATTCCTTATAATTTTGATTCATTCACAACTGATGGCTATTGTGTTGGCTGTTGTCTTTTTTGTTTGTTTGTTGGATAATTTAAGAGGAAAGAGATCAGTGCTCCAGACAAAAAAGTCAGGTATTTCATGTTTTAAAACTCTTGTAGCACATCAGTTGAAAATCACTGCCGTAAAGAAAAGATTTGATGCTTACCTGGCAGGGGAGATACCATGATCACGAAGGTGGCTTTGCCAGGGTGAGGCTTATCCATTGTACTCAGAAGTGCTGACCACTGTGACTTCCCCAAATGTGGGAAACTCGACTGAATAATTTGTGGTAGTGGGGGGTTGCGTTTGTGCTCTCCCCTGAACAAAACAGAAAAGATCTGAGTTATTTCACCTCATTAATGTCTGTGGTGCTGAGATCAAAGTTTAACCAGTATTACCTGTTGAAGTAAGAGGTTAATAGATCTAGTAAAGACAGTGTAGAGTGTAATAGTTAAAATGACAGTGCCAGGTGACATATTGACTGGGGTTAGACCTCATCTTCACCATGATTAGATGTGTATCTGGAAATTTCACTTAACTTCTTACCTATAAAATACACCTGCTTCAGAAAGACCTTCCAAGATTTACATGAGTTTTTAAGACAAGTAGAATGTGCTATGCAAACGTTAACTATTACTAGTATTATTATTTAAGAAATATTCCTTTTAGCCAAAGAAAATACTTTTTTGTCTGATGTTTTGTTTAACTTTTTTTTTTTTTCACTGACTCGAAATGTGAGGTATTTACCTAGCCCAGCAAACTACCCGTTGGGACCAATCGGGCTCATCATTTATTTGTGAAATAAAGTTTTAGTGGAACACAGCTCGTGCTCATTCATGATGTATTACCTGTGACCATTTTTGCACTATGACGTAAGAACTGAGGAGCTGCAAAAAAGACTACATAGCCCACAAAGCCTGAAATATTTACACTCTGGCTCTTAACAAAGTTTGCCAACTGCTATATGGGTTACAGCAGCTGCAATATCAGCCACTGGTGTTTATCATTTTCTACAAAATTTAAGTTTCTTTTTTCTCTTATTCTTTTAAAAGTACGCCATGTTTATATTTCATGTTAAATAATACTGACTTTATTTTATTACATAACAGGTTCTCATGGAAGTGGTTTAGACTTTAGAATCAGATATGTCCGTTAGTACATACATGACTTAAAAAATCATCAGTTCCCTAAATTTTACTTTTTAATCTGTAAAAGAATCCAATAACATGCCTAGAATATAGTGGCATTTACTGTTAGCCAGCCCCACATCTTACAACAAATTTGTCTATTAGACTAGACACAAAATATTATGCATTCATTGTAGATATAAAGAATTAATGGTTGAATATCATGCCAAGTTACTTGTTAGTTTAGGAAGGAAAAAGGACAATTAAAATTTTTAGTATAGTGGTTAGAACAGAGATTTTGAAAACTGATCTATAGGTTCATACCCTATCTTTATCGCTTTATTAATTGTGTAATCTTGGCTTTAATCTATCTATCTGTGCACATTTCCTTTAATTAAAAAGTTCTGAATAAATGCTTCTGACTTCATAGACTTCCTCTGGGAATTAAATAAGCTAATATATAAAAACTGCTTATATTATTAGGCATAAACTAAGTAATATAAGATCATTACTTTAGTACTAACCATCCTGAATGCATCAGAATATCTAGTTTTATGCTAATTAATTACTGTAATAATTTTAGACATAATTATTTCCATTAAAGGTAGGTAGACAGTAGGCAGATAAACAAATGGATATATCTAGATAGATGATAGATAGACAGATAGAGAATCTGTGGTATCGGTCATTTAATCATCTTGCTCAGATTTCCACAGCAGAAAGAAAAAATAATTTGTAATGAACAAAATAGCATTAACAGATGCTTAACTCAACAGTATCATTAGTTTAAGGTGTACACCTGGAAATAGTGGGAAATAATTTTTGATAAATTTTGTTAGGCTATAGTAAAATAATAAAAGAAAAGGATAACCCAGAATATGCATACCAAGATACATACTTTGGGTAAAATACGTTTTTTGAAAATTAGTGTCGTGTTACTGAGGTAGTATAAACTTTAGTCAAAGATAGATGCATATTTGATTCCTTGAATTAACACATGCTATAAAATTGTTTTCATCTCCCCCTCATTATCCTTATCTTACAGGATCATTGTAAGGAAACAGATAATATATATTAAGCATCTAGGAAATATGATGCTAAAGGTATGCAAAATGATAATGTTTTCTATACAATTTTATTTAAAATTTATGTTTTATTTTATTTTAACACCATAAAGATAGGTCATATGTCTGGATTATTAAGAAATAAAATTAATTTAAAAAAATGAATAAACAGAAATCTCATTCCAAGTGAAGTAGGAAGGCTATAAAAGGGAGCTCTCACACCAGATGCTGATCTCAAAGCACAACTCAAGGAACTCTTTGTATGTAATAGCCCTTCTCCATTTCCTTTATCCCTCTAAGAAGGAATTTCTTCTACTGCATTTTAGCTGACTTTTGCGGAATTCACCATGGGTGCAGGTACTGGATTATACAAAGCCTGTTGTTCCCCAATAGCTTCACTTTTGCTAGATAGCTATCTGGCTGAATTTTGTTTATTATCATACAATTTCATCGACACATGAGGTTATTACTTCAAAGAAGTGTAAAGTCAATCAAACAACTGGATAAAGTTTACCTTTGACCTCTATCTACCCTTTTTCCCATCTGTCTAATAACCTGTCACCTTCTCTCCTTGCTCACCCAAGACAAAGTAATCTTCAGTTTGATATTCAAAACAATCCCCTTATGCATACTGTCACTCAGGGACATACTTTGCAGAAGCATACTCCTAATCACAGTCACTTTACATAGATAATCAAAAGCATAAAAGCATATATGGAACACTACTTGTGAAAGATCATTTGCAAACTCTATATAGTAGAGCAAGCAATGCGATATGAGACATTAATTTAGCTAAATCTCAGCAATGACAATATCATTTTTCACTTATAATGCACTAAAATATGCAAACAAATAAGATAACTTTTCCCAAGTTTTTTGCAGTGTATCTCCACAGACCAGTGAAACTTTTTCTCGGCAGTGGTCCCGTGAGTGACATGCTAGAGCAAACTTTGACTCCTTGGTGATTGTTATTGATCCTGATCCATGTTGACACCTTTCTTTGTGAGAAGTTTGCTTTCTTCTGGAGATAAATCAGATGTGTTGCTACTCCAACTAGTTCTCTTTACTGTATAAAAACACCGAAGGAAGCTGATGTCTTGCAAACTTTACACAGCTCTTCAGTTTTAATGTTAAAATCTGAAAATGGCACCTGTTACTTTTTTCCACATCTCATGTATTTATTAGAGGGATGGAACTAAGGTAATTTGTTGATGACACTTTTTTAATGAAAAGTGCCATAAGTAAATGAGAACACGAATATTGCTAAGGTTCTAAATATTTCCTATATTCCTTTTTTAACTATTGAATTCAATAAATATTTGCTTAGGGACTGTGATGTGCATGGCAGAATGGTAAGTATGCCAGAGAAGAAATAAATGATTAAGTCATAGCAAGCTTAGTAAAAATTATCTGAATAATCAAATCTATATATAATAACCCTTTTTATTGTGCACTATGCCTTTATGATCTCCCTCCATTGCATAACTGGAAAAGGTATAAGTGTAGAGAAAGAATTAATATAATCCACTGTAGACCAAGAGAAGAGCTACATACAGTGATGGCCTCTGTGTGATATGTTATGTATTAACAAAGGGCAAAAGATTGATAGTAGACAATTATGTGGAAATTGATTAAAGCGATATTTTAATATTGTCATATTGACACCTCTACATTTGTTTAAAGAACAGGATCTTTAACATTTTCTTAGGGTTCTTAAAGAATTTATGCTTGTAAGATATCCACTGGATATATAAAAACATGCCTTTGCATTGTTAAATGAGACACATGAGGATTCTACTTGGCCCAGAAATCAGTATCATTCGGGAGGCACAAACCAATAGGCCACACTGAAAAATGTTTAGCAAGCTGTGGCTCGTCTCTACTTTTGAGGGCTGATAATCCAAATGACACTTTTGATATACAGGTTCCATTAACTGACTTTGGCCAACTCAAGTGTCTGGCAAAGAGAAGAACCTTCTATTGGAGTCACCTCTTAAACGTTTTTAACCTGCTGCCTCCCCGACTCTGCTACTAGATACCCCTCTCTGGAGACAGGTGTTTCCCTTCTCTCACAGGGAAGACTAGTGCTGACTGGAGTTGGGTATTTTCTTTCACCCAGGTCTGTTATGTTCTGGTAAGAACCAGGTACATTAGGCTCTGGGCAACCAGTTTTCTCTGAAAGCAGGCTTCCTCCAGAACGCTCCAGTTTATGTAAAAATGGCTTATTTTCCCCTTCCCCTGCAGGAAGCAAGAGGGGATTTTTCTCCACTATTTACTGTGAGAACTGGGTTGACTCCCACAAGTAAGTTTCACAGTATTATCAGAAGCCCCACCCCAGGAATTTTTAACTTTCAGGTTTGTCCACATTGAGCTTCCAGCAATTCATTAATTACAGTTCAGATATTCCTACCTGAGACTGGGTCCCTCAGTAGCTTTCACCCGTCTGAGTCTCTGTTTAGGAGAATTTATTCCCCATGTTAGCTTGCCTGTCTCTCTAATCTTGGGGGTAGCTGTTTGCCCTGTGTCCTCTCCTCCCATGGTTCTAAGAAAAGTTTTGGATCTTTCAGTCTCTTTAGCTTTTTAGTTTCTATCATAGAGTTACAACTTCCTTACATGCAGACTTGAACAGTGGAAATTTTGATACATGCCTTTGAAAAAGAAGTGATGACATAATTGATTTGTACCAAAACAAATAGATTTCATGTGATATACCAGTCTGATAGTTTCACATTGGGGTGGTCTTAAAAGGAGTTCAAAACTGGTGATAAGGGCCCAGTAAGCTTCACTTGTTGAATGTAAATGGCAAATGGAAAAGCATACAACCTGGTCTCAGTGGTGCCTTGGTTTTACATGAATAAGTGGCAACTATTCTTTGAAGTGTGACCCAATCCAAATCTCTAGGCAAATACATTTGCTCAGTGAAGGCTTCCATTCACAGAGGTTTCTCTAAGTAACTTGGCTTTGCTCACTGATGGTTCGACTGAGCTGAAACCCAATAGCGGGAAATGGGACTCTACCCATTTTTAACTTCAGTGGCAGCTATACAGAACTGAAAGCAGAAGTAGTTGCTCCATTCAGTGGGTAAATATTAAGGTCATTCTTTTAGCTTTCTTTAAAACTTTTCATGATGGATTTGTTATATTTGTAGTGCCCTTGGGCTCTTGCTGGTGACCTGTTTGATATAATGTCAGAGTAAATACACCAATCTTTGGAGTCATATACTGTGTGAACACGGCAAGGATGCTGAATGAATTGTCTCGCTCAGTCCTGTAGATTCATGTTAAAGGCTCATTCTCTGATGAGACTAAGTGTAGACAAGGTGCTGACAGTCTACAATTCCCAGATTGCTTGCCACCAATTGGTGTATGGATCCAGATCATCCTGAACACAGCAACAATCAACGTACCAGGCACAAAGTGAAAAGCTATATATTTGTGATACAAAAATTATATGCCAGACTTTTAAATCTTGCAAAAATCTTGACCCTATGGTCATTTCCTTTAAAAAAGTTAAATTTATTGTGGTGTTATTGGTTAATAAATGTGTGTAGGTTTCAAGTGTAAATTTCTGTAATATCTCATCTGTGTATTGCATTGTGGATATATCACTAAGTGTTATATCTCCTTGACAGGATTTAAAGGGGATCATATGTTTGAGCCCCATTACCCTTTACTACTGCCTCTCTCCACCTTTTCCCTCTAGTAGCCACCATACTATTTTCTGTGTCCATCAGTTTTTGTTTGTCTTGTTTGATCATTTGTTGCTTTCGGTTTTACATCTTATTTGTGAGCTAAATTATATGAGTCTTGAATTTTTTCATCTGACTTATTTTGCATATATATATACATATATGATCAGCCCACACTGACCAATAGTGGCTCTTGAAAAAAAGGTTATGTGTTCATCTTTCTGCACCTTTCTCAGTCTGACAACCTTTTATTATAAATGCCATTCAGCATTGAGATGACAGTCAAGGCATTCATTTGATCTCCCACACACAATGTCATCCACAAACATCTGAATTTTGAGAGTATTGCCAGTAGCTCTCCAAAGTCAACTTCACTAACCATCATGTAAATTGAAATACAAGCTATAATGAGTTTCCACCTCACAACCTTTAGAATGGTTACTATCAAAAAACAAAAGATAAGCATTGGCAAATGTGGTAACTCTAGTTTGCTATTGGTAGGAATGTAAATTGGTATGGTCATTATGGAAAAAATATATGAAGATTCCTCAAAATATTAAATATAGAGTTATCATATAATTCAGCAATCCTGCTTCTGGGTATATCCAAAAGAAATAAAATCACTATCTCAAAGAAATATCTGCACCCCTGCCCCATGTACACTGTAGCATTATTTATAATAGCCAATGTATGGAACTATGGAAACAAACTAAGTATCCATTGATAGATAAATGAATATAGAAGATGTGATTATGCACACACACATACATGTATCCTTTTACCATTAAAAAAGATAAAATACTGCCCTGGTTGGTGTGGCTCAGTGGACTGAGCACTGACCTGTGAATCAAAGGGTCACGGGTTTGGTTCCTCAGTCAGGGCACACACCTGGGTTGTGGGCCAGGACCCTAGCTGGGGGTGTGTGAGAGACAACTACACATTGGTGTTTCTTTCCTGTCTTTCTCCTTCCCTTTCTCTGAAAATAAATAAATAAAATATTTTAAAAAATAAAATACTGCCATTTGTGACACGGATGGACCTTGAAGGTATTAGGCTAAATGAAATAAATCAGACAAAGAAATACATTATATAATCTCACTTAAATGTGCAATATAAAAAAAAGTCAAACTCATAAAAACATAGTACAATGGTGGTTGCCAGGGGTTGGGGGATGGGGAATGTGTGGAAATGTTGGTCAAAGGATGCAAACTTCCAGTTGTAATGTGAATAAGTTCCAATATTATATACTTTAAAGTTGTTAATGGAGTAGATCTTACATGTTTTTACCACACACGCACACACACAAATTTTAATTATGTGAGAAGATAGATGTATAAATCAATCTTACTATAGTAATAATTTTGCTATATGTGTGTGTGTTAAATCATTACACAGCACAACAAATTTATACCATGTTATATGTCAATTATATCTCAATAAAGCTTGGAAAAAATCAGTTGAAATTTTTTTACTCTCACTCTCTCAACTCCTAAAACACTCCTAAAACAAGGCAGTTTGGTAACTGAATGCATCTGTAAAAGAAAGGGATCATATATTTTTCTATCAACTTACTACTCTCCTTACTTTGAGTTTATCTCATCACATTTCAGTAATAGGATATGTGCCCTATGATCTGTCACAAAACTTTAGCCAATTCAAATCATGAATGGGTTGACAACTATATGGATATAAAATTCTCATTGTGCCTTTTTTCTTCTGCTGTTTCTTCAATGAATCCCTTACACATTATGTCATCATGTACTGTGGGTCTAAAAGGCTATTTCTTTCATTCGCTGGTTTAAAATTCCTATTTTTCAACCAGACTTACAAAATTTCAATTTTATCTAGCACCAACGTTTACTAATGATCAGCAAAGCACACAAGAATGGTGAGACCCTGCATGTCCCATTGAGAGGCACTTAATCCAGCAGAACTAGCTCCCTGAGTCTCCGTTTCTGTATTGGAATATGTTTTTGCCATGGGCAGACAATGTTAAATCCTGCAAAATGATTTAGCAAAGAGCTGTGGAATTTCTTAGCTCATATCTAAATACAATATTATGTTGTCGATGCATCCCATTTCTTTATAAATTCCACTTTATACACAATAAAAAATCTACATGTAGGAAGTACATCCAGCTAAAACAGTTCTTAGTTTAATATTAAGTATGCAGGAAACCTCCCGAATATTCCAATTTATAAACTTTATTATAAATGTTTAGAAAATATACTTTTTATTAAGTTTTATTGGGGTGACATTAATTAAAAGGATTATATAGGTTTCAGGTGCACAGTTATATAACACATCATCATTGTATAGCATTGTGTGTTCATTGCCCAGAGTCAAGTGTCCTTCTGTCACCATTTATCCCCCCCACCCTCTCCCCCTCCCCTCCACATCTTCCCTTTGATAATCACCATACTGTTGTCCATATCTATGATTTGTGTGTGTGCTTTGTTTAATCCCTTCACCATTTTTACCTAGCCTCCCAACCCTCCTCACCTCTAAGATCTATTTCCTGTGTCTATGAGTCTATATCTATTTTGTTTTGTTTTTGTTTATCTTGCTCATTAGATACCACATATAGTGAAGCTATATGATATTTGCCTTTTCCTGACAAGCTTTCACTTATTTCACTCAGCATAATACTCTCTAGTTTCCTCCATGCTGTCACCAGGGGTAAGATTTAGTTCTTTTTTTACAGCCAAACAGTATTCCACTATGTAAATGTACAGCTGCTTTTTATTCACTCATCCAATGACAGGCACTAGAGTTGCTTTGAAATCTTGCACATTATAAATAACACTGCGGTGAACATAGGGGTGCAAGTATTCTTTCAAATTAGTGTTCCGGGTTTCCTCAGATATATTCTCAGAGGTGGAATCACTGGGTCATATGACACATACATTTTTCAGTTTTTGAGGAAACTCCATACTGTGTTCCACAGTGGCTGCACCAATCTACATTCCCAGAGACAGTGCACAAGAGTTTCCTTTTCTCCACATCCACCCTAACACTTGTTTGTTGATTTATTGATGATGGTCATTCTGACAGGTGACAAGTGATATCTCATTGTGGTTTTAATTTGCATTTCTCTAATGATTAGTGACATTGAGCATCTTTCCATATGACTATTGGCCACCTGTATGTTGTTTATGGAGAAGTGCTTATTCAGGTCCTTCGCCCATTTTTTAATTGGATTGTTTATATTTTTGTTGTTAAGATGTATAGAGTCTTTATAAATTTTGGATATTAACTCCTTATCAGATGTATCATTGATGAATATGTTTTCCCATTCAGTGCATTGTCTTTTCATATTGCTGATGGTTCCTTTTGCTACCCAAAAACTATTTAGTTTGATGTGATCCATTTTGTTCTGTTTTGCTTTCTTTTGTTTCCCTTGCTTGAACATACATATCAGAAGATATATCGCTATGAGCAATGTCTGAGATTTTATAGCTTGTGTTTTCTTCTAGGATTTTCATAGTTTCAAGTCTTACATTTATATTTTTAATCCATTTTGAGTTTATTATTGCATATTGAATAAAAAGGTAGTCTAGGTTCATTTTTGCATCACCTGTCCAATTTTCCAACATCATTTATTAAATAGGCTATTTTTACCCAATTGCATGCTTTTGCTTTCTTTGTTAAGTATTAATTGACTATATAGGCATAGTTATTTTTTCTGAGTTTTCTCTTTAGTTCCATTGATCTATGTCTGTTTTCATTCTGGTACCATGCTGTGATTATTATGAACTTTTAGTATAGTTTGATATCAGGTCACATGATTCCTCCAATTTTGTTTTTCTGTCTCAAAATTGCTATGGGTATTTCAGGTCTTTTGTGGTTCCATATAAATTTTTGGAATATTTGTTCCAGTTCTGTGAAATACACCATTGGTAACTTGATAGGAATTGCATTGAATTTATAGATTGCTTTGGGTAGTGTGGACATTTTAATGATGTTGATTCTTCCTATCCATGAACACAGTATACATTTCTATTCATTTGTATCTGTTCATAGTTCTTCTTTCTGATAGTTCATTATTGGTTATAGAAATTCAACTGATTTATGGATAATTATTTTGTATCCTACTATGTTACTGAATTTGTTTATAAGTTCTAGTAATTTTTTTTTGGTAGACTCTTTAAGGTACTCTATATCCTGTCATTTATAACTAATGGAAGTTTTATGTATACTTTTCCAATTTGAATGCTTTTTAGTTCCTCTTCTTGTCTGATTGCTGTGGCTAGGACTTCCAGTACTAGAAGGCTTCCAGTATAAGAGTAGTGAAAGTGGACATCCCTGACTTATTCCCAATCTTAAAGGAAAAACTTTTTTTTAAAAATATTTTTCCCATTGAGCACACCGTTGGTGATATATGGATTTTATTATTTGAGGTATATGCTATTTTAACTTTGCTGATAATTTTTATCACAAATGTGTGCTGTATTTTATCAGATATTTTTTCTTTTTCTATTGATATGATCATGTGATTTTTATCCTTAATTGTGTTTATGTGGTGTATCATGTTCATTTTGTATCATGTGCAGAAATTGTACCAAACTTGCATCCCCAGAATAACACCCAAATGATCATAGCATATGCTCTTTTGAATGTATTGCTGGATCTGGTTTGCTAATATTTTGCTGAGCATTTTAGCATCTATATTCATCAGGGATATTGGCCTATAACTGTCTTTCTTTGTAGCAGCCTTATCTGGTTTTGAAATTAAGATAATGCTGGTCTTGTAAAATAAGCTTGGGGGTCTTCCTTCTTCTTAATTTTTTGAAATAGTTTGAGCAGGATAGGTGTTAGTTCATCTTTGAATGTTTGATAAAATTCACCAATAAAGTTATATGATTCAAGACTTTTGTTTGTTGGCAATTTTTTTATTACTGTTTCAGTGTCACTAGCTGTAGTCTATTCACATTTTCTGATTCTTCCTGATTCAATTTTTGAAGATTCTATGTTTTCAGAAGTACATCTATTTTGTCTAGATTGTCCAATTAGTTGGCATATAATTTCTTAAAATTCTTTGGATTTTTGTGGAGTCAGTTGTTACATCACTTCTTTTATTTCCAATTTTATTTGTTGGCTTCCTCTATCTTTTTTCATGATGAGTCTGGTTAAGGATTTGTCAATCTTCTTTATTATTTCAAAGAACCAGCCCTTGATTTCACTGATCTTTTGTATTTTTTTAAGATCTATTTTGTTTATTTATGCCCTGATTTTTATTATTTCCTTTCTTCTAATCACTTTAGGTTTTGTTTGTTGTTCTATTTTTAATTTCTTTAAGCATAAAGTTAGATTGTTATTTCTTAAGTTAGGACTTTAATGCTATGAATTACCCACTTATGAGTGCTTTTGCTGTGGCCCATAGATTTTGGGTTGTTGTGTTCTCATTTTCATCTGTTTCCAGGTATCTTTTGATTTCATCCCTCATCTCATTGTTCACCCATTCAGTGTTTGTTTAATAACATGTTATTTAGCCTCCATGTCTTTGTGTATTTTTCAGTTTTCATCTTATGATTGATTTTTAGTGTCATGCCATTATGGTCAGGAGAAATACTTGCCATGATTTCAATCTTCTTAAATTTATTGAAACTTGCTTTGCATCCTACACGTACTCTATCCTAGAAAATATTCCATGGGTACTTGTAAAGAATGTATAACCTGTTTTGGGGTGAAATGATCTGAAGATATCAATTAAATCCATTTGATCTAATGTGTCATTTAAGGCTGTTGTTTCCTTGTTGATTTTCAGTCTGGGGGATCAATCCACTGATGTCAGTGGGGTGTTAAAAATCCTCTATTATGACTGTATTAATGTCAATCTTTCCATTTAGGTCCATCAAAATTTGCTGTACATATTAAGGTGTTTCTGTGTTGAGTGCATAAATATTTACAAGAGTTACAGCCTTTTGTTTATTGCTCCTTTAATCAGTATGTAGTCTCAAAGGTTTCTATATAGCTTACTAGAATATTGCACTGGAGTTTATGACAAGACTCCCAGCTTGTAACAAACAACAATTTTATTTGCTTTGTTTCCTAGGTATGTATTTAGGAATTTCACAAACAAATTCAGTACAAAAAGAATGTATGTAATCCCTGATTCTTGCCAAAAATATTCTCAAATAGCCTCTTAATTCATTAAATTTTAATAAATAACAGTATACTGTTTATAAGTAGTTTGCTATCCAAATGAATGAAAGTAAGCAAAGACAGTTAAATTTATTAGTGGTCAATCTAGGAAAAGTTACATCCCTAGTATTTACCCTAGCCTAGTATTTTCAATGTTAAAAATAAAATATGTATTTCCAATTTTTAAAGAGACAGGAATAGCTAATCTTTTTCAAGTCAGTTTTTATTTTTTAACTAACATACTTAAAACAATGAGAACATTTAACTATAGATATAGAACATTAAATTAATATTCCCAGTTAATGTCTTTTGCATTCATGAAACAAACTACAACAGAAAGTACTGGTATAGTGAGATTTCTTTAGTTGGAAACATATTTAATGTCTAGCCTATAAAATCATGAAAATTTAATTCACTATATACAACCAAATCCATATAATTCATCAATAAATTAAAACTTGGTATCAGTAACAGGTATTTAACCTTTTTTTATCATCTTATTACAATTTTAATAACAAAAAGAGCTGTAAACATTTTTTTGGCATTTTTTTACATATTATTGAATGATCATATGAAGTAAACAACTGCTTTTTCAAGATGTGAGCAAGATGCAGGTGACTAATACCACAGATACTCATGCTTCAATCTACATGGTCTTGCGTGTTAGGGTTTTTGTTTTGTTTTGTTTTGTTTTTGTAAAAAATTTTAGCTCTTTCTTCTGTTTCAGTGTCTGAATTGTTTACAGTCAACTTATCACCCATTACCTATGCTTCAGTAAGGCCTTTATTGTTAATTATTTTATTTGGATCTCTAGTCATTTCTTGGCATGGGTCTAAAATCTAGCCTCAGCACCTGAATTCTCACCCACTGTCCTCTAGGTCCACTCTCTTTTCTTCAGTGTCAGTACCTTGTAATAAATTGTAATAACTCAGTTAATTTCTGAGCTCATTGGACTCAATAAGCTAACAGCTTTTTAGATAAGATGATCAAGGCCACAAGCCAGGCAGCCAAACATTAAAGACCACCTATCATATCACTCTCTGGAGGAGATGCTCTTATCTCTGTGAAACAACTCCTAGAGATATTACATAGTAGTTAATATCATAACTAATTCTTCACAGATGTCGTTCGTCTTCAGAAGCTATGAACTAGACACTGTACACTTGAAAGCTTGCTTGGTTTACTGAAATCATAATTCTTAAAACCCATTTGTTGATTTCTTTTTTATTATATAAATCTTGCAACTTGGAACAAATTTAATCTTGTTGGGTGGTGCTAAAATGATAACGTTAGTATTTAGCAAACCAATACTATTTTAAAAATTACTTTATTGATGTATACTTGAGATACTAAAAGCCGTATATGTTTAAGGTATACAAGTAGATGAATTTGAAGATAAATATATATTTATGAACCATTGCCACAATCTATGCCATAAATATATCCATCTCTTCCCAAATTCCCTTCCTTCTCTCTTTAATTTTTTTGTAAAAACACAAAACATCTATCCGCTTAGCAAATTTTTAGTTTTTCAATATAGTATTATTAACTAGAGGTGTTATGGTATAGTAGACTCTAGGACTTTTTCATCTTTCACATCTGAAATTTTATATGCTATGACTAATATTTCCCATTTACTCCTCCTCCCAGCCTCTTGTAACCAACATTCTATACTCTGTTTCTTTTCTTTTTTTTAAATTAAAAGTCAAGTCTTTTATTTTTTTAACATACTGGGTCTATTTCTTATGTGTGTCTGGAAAATGGCATGTAGTGATATTCCTACTTTTTATTTTATTTTTTGGATTTTATTTAAGATAGAATTAATATAAAATATTAAGCAAGTTTAAGGCATTTAACATAATTTGATATATGCATAGATGGAAAAATGATTACTCACAATACAGTTACCTCATATAATTACAGTTGTTTTTCTTATTATGAAAACTTTAAAGATATATTCTATTAGTGACTGTCAACTATACAATACAGTTTTGTTACATATAGTCATCATATTATATATGATGATTATATCCCCAGAAATTAATTACCTGATTACTGGAAGTTTGTATCTTTTGACCACCTTCACACAATTCCCCACTCCCCACCTACCCCAACCCTGCCTCTGAAAGCAGCAAAGCTGGTCTTATATAAGGAAGTGGGGAATATACAAGCCTTATATAATAGTCAAGCCCAGTGCTGTTTGTTTTTTGTTTGTCTTTGGGGGGGTCTAAATTTTATCATTGGCTTTTCTATAGCTATATCAATGTTGTAGTTCAAAACTTACTGCTTATTACCTAAAAACTAGGTGGGGATTGTATCTTGGATTCTGAAGACTACTCAGTAAAGTCACTAGTATCACCTTGATTTCCTTTGTGGCAAAAGATATATTTTGTAGAATTTAATTCAAAAATTATATAGATATATATTCTATGTGTGCATTAAATTATATATTAAATTATTTCATTTCACAAAAAATGGCCTTACTTTACCGATGTCATACAGCCATAATTCTAACTCATAAGAGAACAAGCAAAAAAGGGATATAATGTAAGTATGCAAATAACAATTTAGGATAGTTTAAAAATAAAGTGTACAAGACAAGACACCTTATTAGTACAAATAGAGGCTATGACTATTGTGGTCTACATAAGCAGTTTAGATTTTTCATCACTGGAACTTCTTACAATAAAGATTTTTTAAAATGGAGTTGAAACAATATTCAACAATACAGTTTGGAACACAAAAGTAAAAAACAATCTATTTGAATGATAGATACAAATAATTTACTACATACTACATAAAAATGATAAGACTTATAGTTGTTTAAAATGTCAGCCTTAACATAGTCTCATGTATTATGTACCCAGGGCATCTTAGATTCATTATAAATGGACCGAGACCTTTTGGTTGGTTGCAGATTTCCCTTCAGCGCTAAAGAAAATTAATCCTCGGAGTTTTCACCAGGGGAAAAAATCACATTCTAAGTTGAATGACATCTACACATTAAAACGACAATAAGATAACAGCCATCACATTGGCTTTACCTGTTAGCCACTTCCACATAACATAGGCCTGGAAGTCCTAGCCAGGGCAATCACACACACAAGCACATGCACCAAAAATTAAAAGGAATTGAAATAGAAAAGAAAAAAGTAAGATTATCTGTGTTTGCAGATGATGTAATTGTGTATACAGAAAACACCAAAGGCCACCAAAAAACAGAACTAATAAACAAGATCACAAAATTTGATATTTAGCAAAGTTGCAGGATACAAAATTATCATAAAAATCTGTGTTTCTACTCAATAAAAGAGAATCGTATGAAATGAAAATTAAGAGAACAATCACACTTACAATAGCATTGTAAAGAATAAAATACTTGGGAATAAACTTCACCAAAGGGTAAAGTTTACTTATAAAACATGAAAAACTGATGAAAGAAATTAAAACAGATATAAATAAATGGGAACACATCTCATGTTCATGGATTAGAAGAATGACTACTGTTAAAATACCCATCTTCCTAAAGATTTTGGGTGATTATGTTGTGTCAGTGTAAGTTTATCAGTGGTAACAATTATCGCACCCTAGTGGGGTTTGTTGATAACAGGAGAAGCCATGCATGCATGGGGACCCAAAATAAAGTGAAAGAAGACTGTGGGAAAAGATATTTTAAAAACATAAGCTAACTGCTGTAAAGGCAATACATTTGACTTATGTATGCTTTTCCACCCCAAAAAACCTCATGTTTCCCAGGTTGCTAAATAACAAGATAATGCTCCACCCAATTGTCATTCTTTTTTCCCCTCTCATTTAGTCTCCAGTATTGTAGAGATTGACTATCTTAATCACTGTTTAATAACATATCATCACCTTTTTTCCACGAATGACCTTGTTTCATTCCTGTGCCACCCCTAGAATAGCAATGATGAAAATTTTGTGTTAGAAATTTCTTTATGCACACATACACATAATCTACATACATTTTTATAACTTCATTATGTTCCTTTTTCCTTTATTTTTATTTTCAACTTTCTAAAAAGATAAAAAGTAAGCATTGTTTTGTGCTTTGCCTTTTTTTAAAACAAAAATTAACCTCCAAGGGAAATACTAATCTCTTCAAGATATATAGGAGTTTAATTTTATTTTGAAATTATTTTATTCTATTTATTATAGAATTGAGTTTATTGCTCTTGCCCACTTTGTGACTAAATGGAATAAGGCAATAAAAATAATCAGGTAGGAATTAAGATTAAGCCAACAGATAGGTAAGATTATGATAAATAACTTTCTGTGAGTTGTGTAGTAACTAATCAATAGTTTAGCTAGTGCATTGATGGGAAATACAGAAGTGAGACCAGAAAATTAAAGCTGAGAAACATTACAAATGAAAACAAATAAAAATATTATAATTCAAAAGTAATAATGCAAATATTTTTAAACTTTAAAACTTATCTTAGAGATGAAAATGACATGGTCTTTTTCTGAGAACACCTCTACGATGTATGAACTTTAAAGAACATGCAGCACACTGCCCGTTCCCACTGTATATTATTCTGAATGGGTAAGGCTATGTTGAGGCTTAAGAACAAAATAACGATAACAACCAAAATACATGGCAATTACTTATTATGACAGTTTTATTTCTCTACCATGCAAAGTCGGCTGAGACGCCAAGGAACTTTTCAAGATACAGGCTTAGGGTACTACCCTTTATTAAGAGACATCCTACAGGCTTATTCCACGAGAGAAGAAAAGTTTCATTTAGGAAATTAGATGTTTTGGCCTAGAGGTTGTTTACACTCATAACCAATTAGCCAGAATGTGTCATGTAACCCCACCCAGTTGCAAATGGCCTGAGAAATTCAGTTTCCTTTGTATCCACCAGACAAAGTGAATCAGACAGTGTAAACAATACAATTTTTATAACATACCTAAACCATGCAGACATGGAGGTTTTTCTGATATTGACTCCCTCTGGGAGTATCATACTATATTGTAACTACTAATGTTTATCTTTTTATTTTCTTAATCTGTCCTGAAAAATCTTAGTGTGATAACAAGGATCTTTAATGTAAAGTGAATGGCTGAATAATATTCTAACATATATTTTGTTTAATTTATTTAACTCAGCCCTTATTTTGTAGTAAAAGTTATATTTGGAAGTTTCCATTATAAACAATGCTGTGGTAATTGTTCATCTTTATCAATGATTGTTTGCTAAAGAATTTTAATTTAAAATTATTAATTATCTGCACCATGATGCTTTTTTCTCTCAATTTCATATCCAGATAAAATTGACCTAAGTTTCCATTCTCCATATTACAGAAAGTCCAGTGTTCTTGCCAAATTGTCAGTCACTTCTGGTCCAAAGGTCACCTGCCTCTCATTTCACTGCAATGCCCTTCTCAACTGTTCCATTATTGTATTTACACACTGATCCCATTCTAAAAAAATCAGAAATTCAGGCCTGCTATGTGTAATAGAACTTGAAACTCTTGTGATCATGACATTAAAAGTTGCATAATTTCACTGCCTGTCAAAAACTTGAAGTAGCATATCTGTCTTCTCTATCACTGGGAGTCATTTTTGGATATCTTAATATCGATCACTGATTATTCACTGAGTACGTTATTCCTTCTCGAGCTTGATCTTCTCACTATAATTCCAGAATTTCCTTTCCTATCCCTTATTATCTGTCCATCTCTCTTTTATTCACTTTCAAGTTTCTTTTCTTTCAAACTCTGCCCCAGAATGACTTTTGTATATGTAAAATCATTGCTACCTAGTTGAATGTATGTACTGCTCTAAAATTAACATGTTCTTTTTTTTCCCCATAAAAGTTATTTGTTTTCCTTATAAGTCAATTCTGGTTTACAACTACAATTTTGATTTAAGGCAACACTATGTTACAGTGTTGGGAGATTTAAATGTGTTCCTAAATAAAATGTATTTTAAGCAGACCATAGCAATAAAACTATACAATTCATATTATTTATTATTATTGTTACAAATAGCATCTCCCCCACAGTTCCAGATGATTTTAGTTGCATTCAAGCCTTTATAATCTACAAAAATTTGTCAAAATATTTTTTCTCAAATTGTATTGAGAATTTTATGATAGCTTGTATGTTAAGAATTTTCAACATCTTACTGTTTCATAATTATGTTAGCACCACTTAGACTTCCTGTGAATGTTACCACAGTCATTGATATTCTGTTTATTTTCAATATCTTTTCCCCATTGCTGCTGATTCATATCCTGTGGTTTTTAATTTTTTTCCAAAAGAGAGTATAGAAATAGTATAGTTTCTGACTCCTTGCATGTCAATGAATGTCCTTCTCTTTGTCTTTCTATCTAAAAGACAGCCTGGCGGGTTATGTCACAGAGGGCATGAAAATATTTTTCACATAATGCTGATAACGAGCCCTTGTATCCTGACATTTAGTGTTGCAGAACAGCCTCCCATCAACCTCATTATTTCTCTATTTCTGTCTGCTTGACTGTAGGGTTTCTTTTTGCGTGTGATTTTTTTTAAAGCACCAATATCTGTCTAATTATTCATTCAGCTTCATCAATGTTGCCATTATTTTTAATTCACTTGATCTCCACACTAAAATATTTCTTCAAATAGAGAACTTTAAAAAGTTATCTGTCCATATTACATTGTTTATGCTGATTATTGCTTGGTTGCCTCTCTTCACACCCTTCCTACCTTTCCACCTCTGTCAGGACTTGGTTGTTCCTGAGACACTGCCACTTCCTTGACTAAAGTTTTATATTTATATTTGCTTTATTCTAGAACACTCCTCTATTTGACAGTTACATTCCCAGCCATGCTTCTATCAGTCTTTGCTCCATTCAGTTTTCACAGATGACACAGATGAGCTAGAAAGACAAGTAGGTTAACATTCATTACAAAGAAACCATACCCCCATGGCTCTTTATAAGTTTGCCTTTCTTAAT
This sequence comes from Mormoops blainvillei, assembly GCA_004026545.1. Lineage (NCBI taxonomy): Eukaryota > Metazoa > Chordata > Mammalia > Chiroptera > Mormoopidae > Mormoops > Mormoops blainvillei. The sequence goes on from PVJD01011516.1 coordinate 26,437, forward strand.
GTCATAGCACTTCTCACTAATTACCTGCCATGTTATATATTTTATTGTAATTGTTTTTGTGCATTTATCTTTAGAGTCTTCTTACCAATGCATACCCAGTATGAGCTCCCTAAGACTACATCCATTATTTTTTCTCAGAGGTATCAGTCTATCTCCAAAAATGAAATAATGTACTTTAATTATGTAGGACATAGAAAATTTTGTCTGGTAGTACATCAGAAAGTATAGAAAGGGCAATATAGAGTTTCAACACATAGTTGCATAAGACTGATGTGTGTTTGAACTAAGGATATAATAACCATGAATGATTACATGTATGGGTTGTTTTTAATACTGCTCTGCACTGTTACACATTTATTATATATTTTGTTATCTTAAACTATCCTGCAGAATTTTTAACATTCAAAGTGGGCAAAGAATAATAAAGACGCTAAAAATTGTTCTGGTTTACAAATTATTCCAGAAAATCTTTGAATGAGGTTCAACAATATGTCATATGAGCAAGGAATTGTCTTAGTGCAGTAGTCTCTAAATTAGCTTCATATTATTAAATGTGTTTGTTTTTCTTCACAGCTTTGGCTTGGTCCAGAACAGTTACCCTCCAGTCATGTGATTTTCAAACTCATGATCCTCACCAAAAATTAAAATAGTTTCCTTACATTATAAATATAACATGGAATCCTGTGAGAATGATGACAAAAATGAATTGCAAGTCAATGACACATAACTGTTAGGTATCATCGGAGACCCATCATGTTGAAAACACTTGTTAAGCATTCACTTTCTTTCCAGCTAAGGATTCAATGATTAACTTCCCTCCAAAATCATCTCATTTGTTATGCTTTTATTTTTTATTCAACCTTGAGCAACCTATTGCCACCCAAATAAACAGAACATACAGAAAAATGTTTTGCAGATATGTTACTATTCACCTCTATTGAAATAAGTAATGCTGTTTAAAAATTACTGCCTATTAGTCACTCAAAATTTAATCAACTGCTTGATGCATTTGACAAGAAAATTAAAGTTGTATATATGAATATTTTTCTCTGAAGTATATGAGGTATGCTTATACAACAAGCACTGTTAGTAGTTCCATGATGAGTCATCTGAAGTTAATATAATTTTATGTAAATATTAGTTTTGTAAAAACTACATCTCCAAATTTACATAGTTTATTAAACAAAAAATAAACCTCTCAAATAATTTCAGTTCAGTCTGTATGCCAAAATTTCACACATCCTGTCTTGCTGAGGGGTTGCTTCTTTAATTTTCGGTATGTACTCTTAGCATTTAGCTCCTATCTAACTGATCACATTGGTTGTCTTCTCTATCTGTAAGAGATAGATCTGTATATGACTAGATTGTAAAAATTTCAGGATCTTAAAGTTCAGTAAAACAAATTATGAAAAACAATAAGGAGCTTTAAAGTGTTTAGATTGGATAATAAAAAGAGAAAATACTTATGGAAAGATTATTATATCTCCAGAACTGTGTGTAGCATTTTCATGCAGTAATTCAATAACTCATTCATTTACATAGATTGTAATGATTTCCTAATCATAGAGAGGGAAAACTGAAGCTTACAGAACGTAAGTAAATTAATCAGGGTTACCCGAAAGGTTTGAGCCACTCGGTGCAGAATTGGAAGAGTCTAAATCCCTTGCTACTAAATGGTCTTCTTTGTGGCTGTTTCCCTCATTAAAAAAAAAAAAAAATGCTGCAGCTCTGGGCAACTGGTGATTGGCAGCTTCATCATGACAACACACCTGTTCATGCATCAAGTCTTCTGCAGAGTTTTTTGGGGAAACATCCAATTTTGGAGCCCTGCAACTTCTGGCTTTTTCCAAAACTAAAATCACCTGTGAAAGGGAAGAGATTTCAGGTCATCAGTAAACTTCAGGAAGATACAACAGCTGATGGTGATTGGGAGAACTGTGTGAGGTCCCAAGGTACCTACTTTGAAGGGGACTGAGGCATCATTGTCCTAATGTAAAGTGTTTCTTGTATCTTGTATCATCTTCACTAAGTGTCTCTATTTTTCATACTACATTGATGCATACTTTCTGGACTGACATCACATATGTTTAATTACACTATTGCAGTTGCAAATTTCAGCATCATACAATGGTAAAATCTATTGCTGTTATGTCTAGGATGGTTGTCAGTGAATTATTCCTGGTCTAATTTAAGATGGTTTTGGCTGAGACCACCTGGGCCACATGTGTATTCTCTCATGCTTTTCATTCTCCATCAGGCTAGCCTAGGGAAATTCTTACAGAAATTCCTGCTAAGAAGTAGTGAGATCAACCTAATCAGGTATATGTCTATTGGTCCTTTATTTTATGTTCTGTTTGTCAACATGTCACTGACCAAAATGTCCCAAGGCTGAACTAGGATCAGTAGGAAAATGTACTACAAAGTTATATGGCAAATGATAGTGAAAAAATAAAACTAGGGGCCATATTTGCAACTTATTATTATGCATTTAGCTATATTAAGGACTCAACTATTAACTTACAAAGACAACATGATTAATGCTCTTTTTATATATGGCAATTCTAGGCAGTGGGAAATAACTGATATAAGAGAAAATCATTTTAGTCACTATTACTTTACTTAAATGATTAAACCATTACTTTATTGAAGTTAATATTTTCAAAGAACAGATTTTTGAAAACCACTTTCTGCCTGATTTTTTCTATTGTATTCCTATTTTAGGTTTCATTTATTTCTGTTCTTTTTATTTTATTTACTTGCTTTAGGTTTGATTTGTTCTCCTTTTTCCAGTGAGGTAAGGCAACAAAGTTAGATAGTTGCTTTGAGAAATCTCTCTAGATAGATAAAGAGATTAAATAAATGCTAACAGCTATAATTTTTTTCTCTAAGAAAACATTTCACTTCAGTTCACAGGTTTTAGTATATTGTGTTTTCATCTTCAATCCTTTATTTCAAATTATTTTTTTACTACCCTTGGTTTCTTCTTTCTGTTTTTTTGGATTTTTTTTTAAATTCTAGGTATATATAAATTATCCCAATTTCTTTCTGTTATTGATTTTCAATTTCATTCTTATTTGGCTACCTAACATATTTTCTTTGATTTCAATCCTTATATTTTGAGAGTTCTATGGTCCGACATAAAGTTTATCCTGCAAAATGTTCTAGTGCACTTGAGAAAGAATATGCATTCTACTGTTGTTAGTTAATATTTCTATGGATACATATGAGGTTCAGTTGTTTCACAGTGTTGTTCATGTCTTATTTTTATTGTTGTTCTTTTTCATACTTATTCTATTATTGAAGTTGTGGTATTAAAGTCACCAATTTATATTGTTGAATAGTCTACTCCTCCCTTTAATTGTCTCAGCTTTTGTTTCATGTATCCTGTTGTTAGTTACACATATGTTTATAACTGTAATATCTTATTAATGAATTGGTGCCTTTATGATCATAAATGTTCTTATTTGTCTCTTGTAACAACAACTGCCTTAAAGTCTAGCTGTCCTATCATACACCCACTCCAATTCTTTTTGGTTACTTTTCTCATAAGAGATCTTTATCTGTCCTTTTACTTTCAAGCTATTTATGCTTTGAATCTCAAATGTGTATCCCATAGAATAGTTGGATCATATATTCTCATCAATTTTACCAAATTGTGCATTTCAATGAAGTGTTGGATCAATTTACATGTAATGCAATTACTCATAATACAGTATTTGTTTGCCATTTTGCTGCTTTTTTTATATGCCTTACATATTTTTCTATAAGTTTATATATTTTTATATGTCTTATGCATTTCTTCTATTTTTATGTTGTAGTCTTCATTTGATTTCATTTCAAGTTGTTGGTTAATGTCTAGTTTTCTGAAAAATTTAATTGTGAAATTTATGTAAGTTTATATATTGCTTCTATGGTAAGAAGTTTTTGGGGACCCTTTGTCCACAATCTTTGATGTTGTCACTCCCATCATTTTATTTGTTTGTTTGCTCTCCACTGCCTTGTTCTTCAGTGTAAATACATGCAGGGTTTTGTTTTTTTTTCCCATATTATGAGATAAACTCCCTTGAATCCATCATTTGGTGACTATTCTCCAAATACTTAGTTACAAAGTATTCTCCTCCTATCTTCTAAATGAGACTTTTTTTCCCAGTACTCCACCAAAATGGCCTTTATCATTGTCAATATAAAGTTTTTATATTTAAGGCTATAATTTACATACTATACTTAGTTCTTATCTTACTTGACTACTTAGTTACCTTTGATGAAGAGAAGCACTTCCTGTTCCTTGTTAATATTCTTCACTTGTCTTCTGGGCCAACAAACTCTGCTGATCTGGTACCACACTTTTCAGTCCTTGTCAACATTATCTAATTGTTTTCTCTCTCTGCTCTGAAGATCACTGTTGAAAATCGCTGGGGATCAGCCTGTGCTCTTCACTATGTGTATTCTCTTGGTGATGATATTCTGTCCCATAGTGCCACATGTTACGTATATGCTGACAACCCCAAATTTTATATCCAGCCCAGATTTTTCTCTTATACTACTGATAATTAGCTGTTCTATTTGCACTCTTCCTGATATCACATTATGGTCACTATATTCTTCAAAAGGTTCAGATATTTCTTTTCTAAATATGTTAAAAACCATTTACATATTACAGAATGATTTAGCTTAATTTTACATGTTTTAACTTTAAATGAGTAGGGAAATTAATAATGCTCTTTCTTGATACACTTCATTACTCAACAGTAAGCAAACAATTCTAACAAGTTAGCCTGACATAGTTTCATAGATTCTGGTAGAAGATAAGATTTCTGGATCATCTAAAAATGACCATATTATTCATTGCACAACAGAGAGCATGAGCTTCACTTTGGCTCCAGTTGCACTTGTTCCCATAGTTCCTTTCAGGCAATATAGTGACAGGCCTGGATGGATATCGAGTACACAGTGGTTTTGTATCACAGCGGAAGAACCTCGAGCTCTTGTAGACTGTTAGCAGCATGACTGCCCTGCTATCTCTGGGAGGAAAACATCTTTACAATACTTGCCAGGAAATAAGTCTTCTTTTTGCACTCAGAGAGATACATTAATTTAACTTCCATTCAAATTATAATGTACAAATTAAGGTCTGATCATACAATAGAATGTTATACATGTCTGCAAATAAACTATAAGCAATAGCAAAATATGATAAAACATATTCTTAATGTTGAGTTAATAAGCATGCTGCAAGAGAATATTAGTTTATTAATTTCTCTGCTTATTTTAGGTTAAGACAGGTAAAACTCCAAGCTGTTTACCATCCAAATATGTTTAAATAGATGGTCCAGAGCAAAATCTGATAGACGATATGTAGACATGATGTGCAGAGTTTTTCCCAGCACAGTGATTGCTCAATTGTTTTATCCATCTTTATACTGAGTTTCATGTTTTCTTTATATCGATTTATAAAAGTTTCTACTTTTTAAAGACATGTTGTGCATTATATCTTATTATATTTTGAAAATTTTTGTTAATATATTCTATATTTGCTTCCATTGGTACTTGAAGATAATGTAAGTGAAAACCTTAGCGCATAATCTACCATTGAGAGGAACATATATTTCATTGCTCAAAGTGCTGGATTTAAACCCTAGCTATTACTTCATAATTTGTGACATGTTTATGAATTTTTAAGCTTTTTAAAACAAATTAAACTAGCAATAAATATCTACCAATATGCTTCCTAGGATAAAAAAAAAAGAGACAGAATTTTCAAATTCCTAATATTAAAAAAAGTGTTTTAATTACAATTAGATTCTAGAAAAATTTAGTTTCACATTTTGTGTTAATTGGTATGCATGTGGAAGTTGCCTAACAAACATCAGCAAATTTCTCTGCCTAGAGTCTTGCATAAATGGCAGCAAATAATAATCCAGCATTATTTACAGGAATTGATAAGCCTAATAACAAATGATGAAAATATAAGAAAAGTAATTTATATGCCCCTGCTGATGTAGTTCAGTGGATCAAAAAGTTAGCAGTTCGATTCCCCAGTTGTGGTATATGCCTGGGATGTGAACAAGGCCCAGGTAGGGGATGTGCGAGAGGCAACGACACATGGAATGTTCTCTCCCTCTTTTTCTCCCTCCCTTCCCCTGTTTCTAAAAATAAATAAATAAAATCATTAAAAAAATAAAATAAAAAAAGGAAAAAAAAGAAAGGTAATTTATAAATCGAATAATGACTCACTCTCTGTTATGCTCTTTTGTCTCATAGATTTCAGACATTTTATCATGAACAATTTTACATTACCATATATCTTTAAATAAAAAAATAAAATAATATTATTCTTGGCTCAACTGTGTAGATAAATAGAGCTTATTTTTGGAATGTGTCATAAAATGTATTGGGAATAATATGTGAATTGCTTTGAAACTCAATATATATTTGCCTTTTTAAAATTTTAAAAGGCGTAGAGATTTATATATAATACAATCTCAAATTGAGATTTAATAAAAAACTATATAATGAATTTTCATTTGCTTTTGTTAAAATTTTTGTGGATGACCAATGTCAAAATTAATCACTAACTTCACATTTTGAAACTGTGGTTCTGTCTTAAGATTTTTTGATAAAAAAGGAAAGTTTAATAATATTGACTTTTTACTAATAGTTATGCCAATCAGGCTTGAAAAAGGTAAAATTATTAGTTCATGTCTATGCTGAAAGCTCGTCTTTTAAAATTATTTGACTTTAGAGTAATAAGGAACCTTACCAGAGAGATAGTCATATATTTTACTAATTAAGTTCTTTGGCCATTAATTCACAATCTTATATTTTTATATAGTCATTGACTTAATGTAGACATCTTAATTAATTTTAGATGACAAAATGTAAGTAAAAATAAATACAAATATAAAGTAAAATTTAGATATCTACCATTTCTTAATTTCTTGTTTTAGCATTTGATTTTAAACATGTAGTTAATGTGTTTTAAATTTTTGTTTGTGGTAACTCAAATGATAGCCTCTTATAAAATACATAATAATGATTACTTGTGCAAAAATAATAGGTGTTTATTGCATTTAATGTGAAATTATAATATAAAAATTTTAAAGACCTACCTTTACAGTATATTATAAATTCAATAACAAACGAGAACATTTCTAATATCATATATTAGCATTATAATGACATTATAATTGGTCTTAAAATATACTATTCCAGATGTTTTATGAAATTATCTTTTAAATCCAGTGACAAATGGTAATTTGGTTCTGAGGGAAACATTTTTGAGATTTTGATGGGATGAGCAATGTGTATGCAAGCACACAATGATAGAAAACAGTTTCAAAATATAAATTATGTTTATGTCGATTTTTCAGCATTTAACAGGAATGTAAAAGAGCACCAGCATGAAATAATAATGTACTGTATCTTGAGATTATACTTACTTATTTTTATATATAGAGAAAATAATGGACTATAAGTACATTTATATTGAAATTAATAAGTAATATTATTAAATTTAGATGTTTTCATTTGGGATATCCATTCTTATCACATCACAAAATACTTATGAATGTAGCTCTAATGCATGTGTAATTATTCATGTATTGGTTTCTAAGCCACCAGAACTTAAATATCCAAGAAACTCAACAAAGTCCAATTAAGATTAAATTATTGAAACCCACACCCAGGTACGTTATAATCAAAATTTCTAAAGACAAATAAAAAAAGAGAATCTTGAAAACAAAAAAAGAAGCAAATCATCACATATACGGATGTCCAATATCACCTGATTCTGCATCAGAAGCTGAAAGAAGTAGGTGATGGGCCTTGATGTATTCAAAAGAAAAAAAGAAAAAAGAAAAACTTAACCAAGGATCTTATACACAGAAATATTGTCTTTGAAAAGTAAGGTCAAAATTAAGCTCTCCTAGAAAAATAAAAGCTAAGGAAGTTTATTACCAGTAGACTTGCCCTGCGAATAATGCTAAGAGTCCTGCAACATGAAATTAAAGGACACTGAGCTATATAAATAATTAAATATTTCAATAAAGGTAAATACATTAGCAATTATGAAAGCTAGTGCTTTCATAGCAATGGTTTGTAATGCTATGTTTTCTTTCTATGTGATTTGAAAAACATTTTTTTAAATTAATAACCCAAAGGCAAGTAATGTTGTAAATGTGTTTCTTATAACACAAATTTAAGAAACTAATACATTTTTAAAAGTTATTAGCTTATGTTTTTGGGCACACAATGTATAAAGATATAATTTTGTGATATCAACAACCAAAAGGATAGGGATGAAACTGTAAAGGTGTGGAGATTAGTAAGTTATTAAAGTTAAAATGGTATAGATTTAAATTAGAGTATTATAATTTTAGAATGTTAAATATAATGCCCATTGTAACCAAAATTAAAAGAGCTATAGAATGTACATAAAATAAATAAAATAGGAATTTCAACATTGCTCTTCAAAAATCAACTAAACACAAACGAAGACAGTAATACAGGATATGAGGGACAAATATATATATAAGGCAATTAGAAAACAAATAACAAAATGATAAAAGTCCCTCTTTATTAGTAATTAAAGTGTAAACGGATTCAATTCTCTAATCAAAAGTCAGAGATTGGCGGAATGAATAAAAATACATGAGCCAAACAGTATATACTGTCTACAAGAGATTCTTGTTATAACCAAGATATTTCATTCAAATTCTAATGAAAAGAGAACATTGCTAAAAGAATTAAACAAACAAACAATTAAATAAATATAAGCACTTTCATTTTCATAGATTGGAACAGATAATATTGTTAAAATGTCAACACAGCCCAAAGTGATCTATAGATTCAATGCAAATTCTTTCATGGTCTTTCAAAAACCTGATGATATTTTTTGCAGGAATAGTGAAACTCATCCCAAAATTCATACAGATTCTTAAAGGACCCAAATAGCTAGGGCAATCTTGAAAAAAAAAATGAACAAAACTAGAGCTCTAATGGTTCTTGATTTTAAACTACAGTATACCACACAGATAAAGTGATTAAAGAGTGAATGGACCTAGAGGGCATTATTCTAAGTGAAATAAGTCAATCAAAGAAAAACAAATACCATATGAGTTCACTTGTATATGGACTCCAAAGAAGAATATAAATTAATAAACATCCAAGACTCATAGATATAGAGAACAGACTAATGGTTGCCAGAGGAGAGGGGGACTGGTGACTGGGTGAAAAATGTGAAGAGATTAAGAAGTACAAATTGACAGTTACAAGTTGTCATGTGGATATACATTGTAAATAAAATAGTCAATAATATTGTAATAATTATGTATTGTGTAAAGTGGGTGCTGGAAATATCAGGGGGATCACTTTGTAAGGTAGCTGTCTAACCACAATGCTAAACACCTGAAACTAAAACAAAGCAATATTGAATATAATGTGTAATTAAAAATAAAATAAGAAAAAACATGTGCTACTGGAATAAAAACAGACTAACAGACCAATGGAATAAAATGGCCAAGAAATAAACTGTCAAAAATTCTCCCTTTCTCCTCTTTGTTTCTATTCCTTACTCTTATTATTTTTCCTCCCTCTTCCCACTCAAAAGTATTTTTCTCTCCTTTAGTCATCTCATATTCCCATTTTCCTATCTTAAAATATTCTAAATGTCTCTCCACCTTTATTAATCTCTGCACAATCACTTTGATATTGCTGATGTGGTAAGGAGGAATTTTTGCCGGTATGGGTTTGGTTTTCCATTTAGTAGTGCTTTGTTAACTGGTACTGGTACAACATCATACAAGATGTGGTGGGGTTGTGACTATAAGTCAGACTGGTGGAAGGAAGAACCCACCAATGAATGAGACACTCACTGATAATCAAAGCTCAAGTACCACAGCAAAGCCCACATAAACTGAATAAAGGGCAACCCTAGGGTATCCAGATCAAGAGATCAAAGGGACTGCACCACTGAGCCCCACAGAATCCCCACCCCATGAAGACAGGCAGGCAAACAGAGCAACCTGAGATTTACTTTTTTCAGAAAAAAGTAAAAAGAGTCACCTAAAATGGGGAGACAAAGAAAGAACCCCCAACTTAAAGGAAAGGAGGAATCCCCAGAAAAAAAGAGCTAAATGAAATTAAGGCAAGTAATCTATCAGACATAGAATTCAAAATGATGGCTATAAGGATGCTCAGGGGATCCACTACAAGAAAGAACTACAAGAAAGTAGGAATGATAGCAGCATGAAAAAGGACATAGAAACTATGAATAAGAATCAGGGAGAAATGAAGAATACAATATCAAATGAAAAATACACTAGAAGGAATTAAAAGTGGCTAGATGAAGCAGAGGAGTGAATCAGCAAGATGAAAGACAAGGTAGAAAGAAATACACAATAAGAGCAACACAACAACAACAACAACAACAACAACAACAAAGACTCAAGAGGAACAAGGACAGTTTAAGGGAGCTTCAGGACAACATGAAATGTAACAACATTTACATTGTAGGACTATCAGAACAAGAAAAGGAGCAAGGGGTAGAAAACCTGTTTTAAAAAATAAGGACAGAAAATTGCCCTGACTTGGTGAGGCAAAAAGTCACACAAGTACCGGAAGCACAGGGGATCCCAATCAAGTTGAACTCAAAGAGGCCTATTCCAATGCATCATAATTAGAATGGTAAAATTTAAAGACAAAGGGAGAATCTTAAAGGCAGCAAGGGAGAAATAGATAGTAACATACAAGGGAGCTCCAATTAGGCTATCAGCTGATTTCACAACAGAAACACTACAAACTAGAAAGGATTAGCACAAAGAATCCCGGGTAATGAAAAGCAAGTACATACAACCAAGAGTACTCTATCCAGCAAGGCTTTCATATAAAATGGGAGGTGAAATAAAGAGCTTCCCAGACAAAAGAAGGCTAAAAGAGTATAAGTCTACCAAGCCAGTACTTCAAGAGATGTTAAAGGGACTGAGAGAAACACAGTTATGGAAAAAAAATGGAAATTAATAAGTACCTATTATCAATAACTTTAAAGGTAAATGTATTAAATGCTCCAATAAAAAGATATACAGTAGCTGAATAGATAAGAAAACATGACTCACATATATGTCGTCTATAAGAGGCCCACCTCAGAACGAAAGGTCTACACAGACTGAAAGTGAAGGGATGGAAAAAAATATTCCAAGCAAAAGGACACAAAAAGAAACTAAGGTAGCAATACTTATATAAGACAAAATAGACATCAAAACAAAAGATGTAAAAAGGGACAAAGAAGGTGACTACATAATATTTAAAGTAATAGTCCAATAGGAGGATATAACCCTTGTAAATATATAGGCACCCAACATAGGAGTACTTAAGTATATAAAGAAAATCTTGGAGAACTCAAAAGATAGGGACAACAACTCAGTCATCATATGGGATTTTAACTCCCCGCTGTCAACAATGGATAGATCTTCCAAAAAATTAACAAGGATATTATAGCACAGAATGACTCTCTAGATCAAATAGACCTAAATGTATATATGGAAATTTTCACTCCAAAGAAGCAAAAGATAAAAATCTTTTCAAAAGCACGTGGAATATTTTTGAACATAGACCACATGGTAGGACACAAAACAAGCCTCAACAAATTCAAGAAAATTTAAATCATAACAAGCATGTGCTCAGATAAGAATAGATTGAAAGTAGAACCCAACTTGAAGGGGAAAAAAATACCTCAAAAACATTCAAATACATGGATACTGAATAACATGTTATTAAACAATGAATGAGTCAACAGTGAGATCAAGGAAGTAATAAAAGAGTATCTGGAAACAAATGAAAATGAACGCACAACAACCCAAACCCTATCTGACACAGTGAAGGCAGTACTGAGAGGAAAGTTCATAGCAATAGAGGCCTACCTAAAAAGGGAAAAATCTCAAATAAACAATCTAACCCTACATCTAAAAGAACAAGAGAAACAACAACAATGCCCACAGCAAGTAGAAGGAAGGAAGTGATCAAGATCAGGGCATAATTAAATGACATAGAGAATAAAAGAATAAATTAAAGGATTAATAAATCCAGTAGTTGGGTCTTTGAAAAGATAAACAAAATTGACAAGCTTTTAATCAGACTCATCAGGGAAAAAGAGAGAGGACCCAAATAAATAAAATAAAAAAATGAAAGAGAAGTTACAACTGATACCATAAAATATGAAGAATTGTAAGAAATTGCTATGAAAAAACTGCATGTCAAGAAATTGGACAACCTGGGTGAAATGAACAAATTTCTAGAAACACACAATCGGCCAGAACTGAGTCAAGAAGAAGCAGAAAGCTTGAATAGACAAATAACAACCAGTAAAACTGATGCAGTAAACAAAAAACTCCCAGTACACAAAAGCCCTGGAATGGATGGCTTCAAAAGTGAATTTTACCAAACATTCAAAGAACTAACTTCTATCCTTCTCAAACTATTCCAAAAAATTCAAGAAGAGAGAAGACTCCCAAACTCTTTTTCTGAGGCTAGTATCATTCTTATTCCAAAATCAGGTAAAGACACAAAAGAGAAAGAAAAACACCAGCCAATTTATCTGATGAACATAGATGCTAAAATTCTCAACAAAATACCAGCAATCTGGATTCAGAAATACATTAAAAAGACCATAAACCATGATCAAGTGGGATTAATCCAAGGGATGCAAGGATGGTAAAATATTTGCAAACCAATAAACATGATACACTACATAAAAAACTGAAGGACAAAAATCACATGATCATATCAATAGATGTGAAAAAAGCATTTGATAAAATCCAGCACCCATTTATGATAAAAACACTCAGCAAAGTGGGAATAGAGGGGGCCTAACTCAATATAACAAAAGCCATATACGAGAAACCAATAGCTAACATTATACTCAATGGGCAAAAAGTAAAAGCTTTCCCACTAAGATCAGGGACAAGACAAGGATGTCTGCTTTCATAACTTCTATACAACATAGTATTAGAAGTCTTAGGCACAGTGATCAGACAAGAAAGAGGAAAAAAGGCATCCAAATTGGAAAGGAGGAAGTAAAACTGTCATTATTCACAGGTGTCATGACAGTGTACACAGAAAACTCTATAGTCTTCACAAAAAAATTACTTGACCCTGTAAGTGAACATGGCAAAATAGTGGGGTACTAAGTCAATATTCAGAAAGCAATGGCATTTTGTACACCAACAATGAAATATCAGAAGGAGAAACTATGGAAAAAATCCCATTTACTATAGGAACAAGAAAAATAAGTACCTAGGAAAATATTCAACCAAGGAGGAAAAGAGCTGTACTTGGAAAACTGTAGAACACTGAAGAATGAAATTAAGGAAAATACAAATAAATGGAAGCATATACCATGTTTATGGATTGGAAGAATTAACATCATTAAAATGTCCATACTTCCCAAAGCAATCTATAGATTCAAAGCGATTCCTTTTAAAATACCAATGGCATATCTCACAGATCTGGAACAAGTATTTCAGAAATTTATGTGGAACCCAAAAAGACACTGGATAGCCTCAGCAATCTTGAGAAAGAACAAAGTAGGAGGGAATCACAGTATCAAGTATCAAACTATACTACTAGGCTACTCTAAACAAAATAGTCTGGAACTGGCATAAGAACAGACACAGAGATCAGTGGAACAGAAAAGAGAACCCAGAAATAAACTCAAGTCTCTATGGTCAATTAATATTTGACAAAGGGGGCATGAGCATACAATAGAGTAAAGATAGTCTCTTCAATAAATGGTGTTGGGAGAACTGGACTTGCACATGCAGAAAAATGAGACTAGGTCACCAACTTACACCATACACCAGAATAAACTCAAATGGATAAAAGACTTAATATAAACCATGACATTGTAAACATCCTAGAGGAAAACATAGGCAGGAAAATTTCAGATATCCCACTTAGCAATATTTTTGCTGATATATCTCTTAGGGCAAGGGAAATAAAGGAAAAAAATAAACAAATGGGACTACATCAAACTAAAAAGCTTCTGCATGGCTAAAGAAACCATAATCAAAATGGAAAGGGAACTGGTGGTATGGAAGAAAATATTTCAATGATACCTTGGACATGGGTTTGATATCCAAAATATTTAAAGCACTCACATGACTCAATACTAGGAGGACAAACAATCCAATTAAAAAAAATGGGTAAAGTATCTAAATAGACACTTCTCCAAGGAGGACTTACAGATGGCCCATAGACAGACATATGAAAAGATGCTCAACATCATTAGTTATCAAAGAGATGCAAATTAAAACTGCAATGAGATATCACCTCACACCTGTCGGAATGGTCTTCATTAATAAATCAACAAACAACTGCTGGCAAGGATGCAGAGAAAAGGGAACCCTAGTATACTATTTGTGGGAATGTAGGCTGGTGCAGCCACTGTCGAAACATTATGAAACTTCCTTAAAAAACTAAGAATGGAACTACCTTTTGACCCAGTGATTCTGCTGCTGGATATATACCCTAAGAATCCCGAATCACCAATTCAAAAGAACCTATGCACAAAGTCAGTCTGGCTCCCTTACCCAGGTGTTTGGGGAACTAAGATAAGCTGTGTTCTCATAGCCTTGAGATTGGGTCTGATAAACTGTTCCCATAGCCTTGAGTGGGCTTGCATACAAACAATGAAGCTCTGTTGCATAATACCTGTTGGTTCCTTGCTGACTTTGTCTGAATGTAGTATAAAAGGGAGTTAGGACTTCTGTGGGGGGAGAAGGGACAGGAGACATGCAGTGTGACACATAGGGGGACACGTAGCTGGCAGCGTGCTTGGATCACCCACCCTTAAATAAAGTCCTATCAGGCATCCCAGCAGCTCCGTGAATATTCTTGCAGCTGCTCAAATTCCGTGAATCTCTCTGACCTTGAATGGTTGCAACACACACCCCTATGTTCATAACAGCACAATTTACAATAGCCAAGTGTTAGAAACAGCCTAAGTGCCTATCAATAAATGAGTGGATCAGAAAACTGTGGTACATTTACATAATGAAATACTACACAGCAGAAAGAAAGAAGGAGTTCCTATCTTTTATGACAGCATGGATGGAACTGTAAAACATTATGCTAACTGTAATAAACCGGGTGGTAAAAGACAAATACCATATGATCCCACCTAGAAGAGGAATCTAATCAACAAAATAAACTAATGGACAAAATAGAACCACCGGCATGGAAACATGGAACAGACTGATAGTGACCAGAGGCAATGGGTAAGGGGGATAATGGCAGAAAGAAGGGAAAGGGACTAGAAAAAGAACAGGTGTGAATGACCCATGGACATGGATGACAGTGTGGGAATTGACTATGGGAGTGGGGGTTGAGATGGGTGGAGGAGGGTAAAGGGGGGAAAATTTGGACAACTGTAATACAATAACAATAAAAAAATGATTTAATAAAAATTTTCATGAAAGTACCAAGACCATTCAATGGTTAAGGACAGTTTTTTCAAGAAATGGTGCTAGGAAACTGGATGAAGATATCACAGTGCAGTTCCATAGAGTTCAGAGGTTACTCACAACTTGGGAGGCAACTGTGATGAACAATGATGTATTCAGTTATGAATGCATTTGTTCACATAATAAATATGTACTGGGTCAGAACCCAGCTGTTCAGCTAGAGCAGGTTTTGGTGGTGAGATGTCCAAAAGGAGGAAAGAACGGGGAGCAGACATAAGAGCTGCAGCCACAGAACTTTACTGAAGCAGCATCTACACCCACACAGCAGCAGTTTTATTGCCATCATGTACACTTGTTGCTGGTTACAGGGGTTTTATACAAGTTTAGGCAATAGTGGGGTCATGCCAGGACTTTGGTCATTGGAAACTACAACACATGTGTATGACACAGCTCTAGAGTGCCTGCGTGGGGTGACCTTCAAGATACCACTGGGCTGCTTGGCCAGACTGACCTTCAAGGGTACACCGAGGCCTGGGCTGTCTGCCCTGGACAGACCCCGGACAGACCCCAGACAGACCCCTACAAACTGATCTCTTATTCTATGGGCTAAAACGCAGCAGAGAAGAAACAGGATGAACCTAAGAATTTAGGGAGAGCCAGGCAGAGGCTCTATAAAGAGAAAATAAAATGAATTTTAAAATAATATACTATATTTTGGGTGATAATTATTTATATTTAAAATATCAGTATAAGGAGTCAAATATATTCTATTTTTCTTTTTAAAATAACAAGTTAAGAAATTTTCTCTGATAAAGTGATATTGAAAGAGAGATTTAAAACAAGTGAGCACATGTAGAAGAATAGAGCTGTTAGAAAGAACAGATAAATGTATACAATTTTAAAATAAAGATCCAAATTGAAAAAATTCTGGAATTGAACTAAAAATAATTTTAAATATAGTAATTAGTAAATAAGAATGAAGAAACATTTCAGACAAGGAAGATCACAGGCAGTAAATGGTTCCCTACTCCATCTCTGACCAACTAATATTAACAAGTAAGCAAATAAACTAACATTTAAAGACATGATTAAAATCTTTAAAAAGTTAATCAAGGAACTAGAAGTCAAAGAACCAAGATTCTGATATGAAGGAAATTCTTGAGAATGGAGGTGAATTCACTTTTTCATTCATTTATTTTTTATGCAAACCTCAGTTGTAGAGTTTGAGGAGTTATTAATGAGAAAATTCTCTACATAAGAGAAGATATCCAAAAGGTTGACAGAAGGTTGTTCTCAGCATCCTTCATTTTTAGAGAAATGCATATTTAAACCACAGTGAAGTAGCCACGTATACAAGAATGGTTCAATTTCAATAGCCAGGGTTGTTTTTTTTTTTGTTTTAAATAAATTAGAAATCAATCAACCTTATGGTCAAGCAATTATGCTGTTTTTTTCCTTGCACAAAAGAAATGAAAACATACCTACACAAAGTATCATATGAAAATGTTTATAACAGGTTTAAAAATCCAATGTTCATAAAGAGAAGATGGATAAGCACACTGAGCTGTATTCATGCAATGGGACATTATTCGGCAATCAAACTGAACAAGTGATGATGGTGAACAACGCTGTATTTGGCACAAGAGCCAGACACAAAAGAATACACACTACGTGATTCCTTTAATGTGAAGTTGAATAGCAAGCAACACTAACCTATGATAATAGAACTCATAACAGTGTTTGTTTCTCATGGTTCAGCGATGAATAGCTGCAAAAGGGATACAAGAGAACTTTCAGAGAGTTGACAAAAATGGTCTGTACATTCATGGGAGGGTTAGTGATTATGTAGTTGTGCATACATGTCAAAATTCATCAAGTTGTACATTTGAATATGTGCATTTTATTATATGTAAGTTACACACATGTTGAAATTTAGATAGGTAAAAGATTTTTCAGAGATTGGTATTTTATTACTGATATTGTTTAGAATTACCAGAGCATGACTATAATAAGAAGCACAGGGATTTTTAATTGGCTTTATAATTGTTTTTAGATTATTTAGAGACAATATAATTTGTTACTTGCTCATGCTCTGCAGACGTATCTCACCCTCTCCACTGCACTGGGTACAGCACTGACCCCACTCTTGAAATCGCCAATAAAGAACTTCACAATATACCTCTACTCTAAGATCACAATGCCACATTCATTTGATTTATCACTATTGTGGAGGACAAAACATTATAGGATGAGACTGAATCAACCCCTGCTTTGAAGGACTGAGAACCATCTCGGCTTAGGAAAATCAGAGTGACCCCATCCTGATTGCCATAGTATGGGGGCTGGCTCAGGATGATCCAGTCAGAATGAAGGACAGAATTGTGTGGAAGAGAGTACCATTTTTTTGCCTAGGGTAGTGGGGTCTGCAGACATGAAGCCTACAACTGCCTTAACCATTTTGTATTATTTTATTTTTTATCCTCCCTCAAGGACATTTTTTTCCCCATTGCTGTTAGAGAGAGAAGAGGGGAGTAAAAGAAACATCTATGTGAAAGAGAAAGGTCTGTTGGTTGCTTCCCATATGCACCCAGACCGGAAACATATGTGCCCTGACAGGGGATGGAACCCACAACCCACACACGTGCCCCAACCAGAATTGAACCTGCAAAACTTTGGTTGTGGGATAATGCTCCAACCAACTGAACCACATCAGCTAGGGCTGCCTCAGCCATTTTTTTGTCTCAGGTACAATAATTGGAGTCAATTCAAATGAGAGGAAAATACAGTTGAAAGTATCACAGAGAAATGGACCTAGACCCTAATGTATTTTGACTAAAGCCAGCAATACCTCCAGATTTTCAATATAGGTCATAATAACTACCTTACTTTCTGAGCTGGGTTATGTTGTGTTTTCTGTATTTGTAAAATAGGAGTCATAAATACTTAAAAGACAAATAATTATGTCTTACTCAATATACTTCCAATATTTTTTCATAGAATGTGCTTTTAAATTATTGAAATTCAATCGATAATGGAAAAAAAAGTGCTGTGTTTTCCTTCAAAATCTACAAGCCTTACTAAAATAATATCTTACTTGACGGCTTGATTGTTTTATGTTTGGTTTTGAAATGTTAAATATAATGCCTACTCTATAAATGCCATACCAAAAAGGATTTGCCTTAGCTTTGTTGATTTCTATTTTCATCCAGTAAATGAAGCTTATTTAGCTGTCTCTTTCTTTTTCCCTTTAGTTTTTATTTATATCTACCCTTTATAGCATCTCTGCATTTCTTCCTTGAATTGCGAAGAACCCATTTTGACAATGATATCTTGATTTCATAATTAAAGTATGTGATTCCTTAATGCAGGGTAATAGTGCAAGTGATAATAATGAGTTTGCCTCTTATTATTTGTGTTCTTGTCTCTGGAGGCTTAGACATAATTACAAATTTAACAAAAAGTCGAAGTTTCACCTCTGTCGATAAACTTCTGTATGCTGAGGTCAACTTCTAGCTTGCTGACATTTTCATTAAAAAGTGAAGAAGATAAACCTTTCAGCTTAAATGGAGACACTATGTCTTATCAACAGTATTTTACATGAAGAACCCATTAACTCTTCCAGTTTTAGCCCTGAGACCACCTCACTATTATGATTATGATTAATGTGTGCTATTTTACATACTCAGAGTCCTAACAAAAAATTACATATCTCTATCATGACCGTATAACTGTAAATACTGATTGAAACCAGAGATATTCAATAATGTGTCTGGATATTTTCTTCATAAAATGCCATTGTTAAAGAAAAATAAGCTGTCTGTGTTCTTTCATGTTTAATAAAGCTACAAGTCCCAAATTCCAATTTTTAAAAAATTTTTTCATTATTTAACTC